>CAUYUJ010005221.1:25000-35000 GCA_963575745.1 Prorocentrum cordatum
CCCATGCGCCCATTGGCTGGTAGGGGTGGGCTTCCGTCTGTGAATGCATGACGAACCACTTCCCTCATCAATTCGCCTCCCGCAGCTGTTAGGAATACCGTCGTCGTCGCCCGTTAGCTTCAGGAGTGATAAGGGAGAGGAGAGAGGCACCAGTCTTGGACTGGCGGGTACCAAACGTGGGAGGCACATCGGCCCACTCTAAACCATTCATCTGCGCCGTAGGAGTCGTGGAGACTGTATACCGAGCCTGCCGCTAATAAAACTCTTGACGACGTGCGTGCATCTTTCAGTGTCCACTTCAGCCCGAGCATTCCGATTCTATGCCGATTCTGGCCAACGTGGCTGGATTCGATTCCGATGTTTCGGCGATTCGATGCGGCCCGATGCTTGCATGGCACTGTTGTGCTCAGGCAGACCCACGATAAGGTTTGGAACGGCCGCGGCGCCTGATACATCCTGCAGGCCTGCCAGGTCTCAGCTCCCCCGAATGGGGCCTCGCCGTCGGCCAGTACCGAGGAGCTGACCTCCTCCCCCTTTGGCAGGAGCCCTCGGGACGCTTCCGGAAGTCGGCGGACGTAATCAAGGACGGCTCCTGCGGAGTCGGTCTTATGGGTCCTGATGAGGGTCTCGAGCACGTGCGCAGCAGGTCGTGCCATCGCTCGTGCTGGGCACGCACGTCGGGCAGCATCGGCAAGTGGCTGCCGCGCGCCGTGCGCCGCAGGATTGCTTCTGGAAGTGGGCGGGCGTAAGGCAGCATTGGGTGTTGCTATAGGAGGAGGAGGAGGAGGAGGAGGAGGAGGAGGAGGAGGAGGAGGAGGAGGAGGAGGAGGAGGAGGAGGAGGGGAGGAGGAGGAGGAGGTGGAGGAGGAGGAGGAGGAGGAGGAGGAGGAGGAGGAGGAGGAGGAGGAGGAGGGGGGAGGAGGGGGAGGAGGGAGGGGGAGGGGGAGGAGGGAGGGGAGGAGGGCCATGGAGGCCCCCGTGGCCTCCGGAGCGCCCCTCGCGAGGCCCAGGGGCCCGCGACGGCTCCAAAGTGGAGCGCAGAGCTGTCGGGGCTGTCTGGGCCAGGGGCACCTGGAGCACCCCCCGCGAAAGCGAGGGTGGCTTCTCCGGCGGAGGTGAAACATCTGCCCGCCATCAACGTCTGCGTGCATATTGTTTCGGGGCCCGGCCCCCTCCACCTCCTCCTCCCCTCCTCCTGTCCCCCTCCCTCCTCATCTCCTCCTCGCTCCTCTCCGACCCCTCCTCCTCCGCCTCCTCCTCCTCCTGCCTCCTCTCCTCCTGCTCCCTCCTCCTCCTCCTCCTCTCCTCCTCCTCCTCCTCCTCCTCCTCCTCCTCCTCCCTCCTCCCTCTGTGGCGCGTTCCAGACAGGGCCTCGCCTCCGGCCCGTCTCGTCGCCTCCGGCGGCAGCCGGCGGAGTTCAGAAACGGCGGCGGCTCCGCCGGCAGAAGCCTCGGCGGCGGGCGGCGGAAGTAACTCGGGAGGGGGCAAAAACACACAGACACAATTATTCGTCCATTCCCCCCCCAAAATATGGGAAAATATGGGAAGTGGGGGGGGGGAGACAGAAGCCCAGAACATGTGGGGAAATATGGGGAAGCATTTTGTTTGTGTGTATTTATTTGTGTGTCCCAGGGCCCCTTCAGTAACGGCGAGACGTCAACGACGAGCGAACGGCGCACACCCATACCCGTAGAAGTGGTGACGGAGAGGGCTCTGGGTGCGTGCTGTCGGATGGTGGGTCCCCGCTCGAACAAGGAGCCTTCCCTGGGGTCCGACAGCCCGCAGCCATACGCCTAGCCGGTCCTCCTCCCTCCGACCCCCCCTATGGCGATGGGCGTGTGTTCTTCGTTCGCCAGCCAGCCCTGTTCAGACCCATCGGTCGGTTCCAGCGTGGGCGCCTTGCCTTTCGGCAGAGCGGGGGGGGGGGGCCTTTTCTGTCCCGGCCGCTGCGGCAGGCAGGCGGCGACGGGAGCGGCCAAGAGGGGGGGGTCCAAGAGGGGGGGGGGTGCAGATCATGACCGGCGGCATGTGCGCGGCCCAGCGGGGGGGCCAGGGACGTCATGAAACAAGCAGAGGCGCCATGAAATCTGGGGAGATATCATGGCCCCCGCCACGATATCCCCCCCCCCCAGTCATCAGCCCCCTCTTTTCCGCCCCCGAGGACCCCAGGGCTCGCGCGGGGTCGGAGGAGGAGGAGAGGAGAAGAAGGAGGAGAAGGAGGAGGAGCCTCGAGGCCTTTTCCTCCTCCTCCTCCTTCTCCTCCCCCTCCTGGGGGCCTAGGAGGGACAGCTGCGGCTGCCGCCAGATGTCGTAATAAAAGGGAGGGGGTCTGGACCCTCCAAGACAAGCCATTTCAGACCCCCCCCGTGGGAGAACCCTCCAAAACATCGCCCCCCAGACCCCCCAGGCCCTCCAAGATAGCCTGGAAGAGACCCCCCCCCGAAATGAGACCCCCCTCCCTTTCTTGCGAAATCTGGAGTGCCGCTGCGCCCTTGCTCCGCTTCCGCACCGTGGGGCCTCCTGAGAGGCCCTCGCCGCCTCGGCCAGACTCGCCTCGGACGCCTTGTCGGAGCGCGCACCCTCGGAGAGAGAGGTCTGGGGAGCAGCGGCATCGGCATCGTGTGGCTTCTCCCCAGCTCAGGCGCGCAGAAGCCAGCCCCAGTGGCGGCTCGCTAGGGCCTCAGAAGCCCGGACACGGCAACAAAAAGCATGGCGCTGGCCATCGCGCGAAGGGCCAGGGTGGTGTCTCGGCCCACGGCCGCAGTTTCCTCGGGTGCGTCGGCGTGCTAGATGATCAAGCAGTCCCCGTCTGCGGAGCTCTGGGCGCGAGGGACGCTGCGGCGAGGTGATACAGGCGATGTGCGCTTTCCGCGAGCCCCTGTACTCGCTGTTCGTGCACTACGCTACCTCCTGCGATCCTGCCCCAGACCACCGCCACGCATTACCGAGCTTTGGAGGTGGGCTGCGGCAACGCATCGCATGCTTTGGGGAATGACGTAGGTCCGAGCCCACTGTCACCGTCTGTGGAGATCTGCACTCAGGTTGCTTAGTCTTAGATATATCGCAGTTAGGAGAGCAGAGAGGATTGAGGATGCCCCTCCTCTACTTCTCCTCCTCCTCCCGTTCTCTTGTCTCTTTTTCCATGGCCTCCATTTTCCCCACCCTTGCTTCTGGCTTTCTCTTTCTCTTTCTCTCTCTGTCTCTCTCTCTATGTATGTATGTATGTATGTATGTATGTATGTATGTATGTATGTATGTATGTATATATGCATGTATGTATGTATGTATGTATGTATGTATGTATGCATGTATGTATGTATGTATGTATGTATGTATGTATGTATGTATGTATATATCTATGTATGTATGCATGTATGTACGTATGTATGTATGTTTGTATGTAGTTATGTGTGTATGTACATATGTATAGATGTATGCGTGTATGTATGTATGCATGTATGTATGTATGTAGGTATGTATGTATGGATGTATGTATGTATGTATATGTGTATGTATGTATGTATGCATGTATGTATGTATGTGTGTACATATGTATGTATGTTTGGATGCATGCATGTATATATGTTTGTATATATGCATGCATGTATGTATAAGTGTATGCATGTATGTATGTATGCATGCATGTATGTATGTCTGCATGCATGTATGCGTGCATGTATGCATATGTATGTATGTATGCATGCATGCATGTATGTATGTATGCATGCATGTATGTATGTCTGTATGTATGTAGGTAGGTAGGTATGTATGTACGTATGTATGTACATATGTATGTATGCATATATGTATGCATGTATGTATGTCTGTCTGTATGTATGTATGTATGCATGTATGTATACACGTATGCATGTATGTATATACATGCATGCATGTATGTATGTATGTATGTATGTATGTATGTATGTACGTATGTATATATATATATATGTATGCATGTATGTATGCATGTATGTATATATGTACATCTGTATGTACATATGTATGTATGTATGTATGTATGTACGTATGTATGTATGTATGCATGTATGTATGTATGTATGTGTGTGTGTATGTATGTCTGTCTGCCTGTCTGTCTGTCTGTCTGTCTGTCTGTATGTATGTATGTATGTATGTATGTATGTATGCATGTATGTATGTATGTATGTCTGTGTGTATGTATGCATGCATGCATGTATGCATGCATGTGTGTACATGTCTCTATACACATACATATACATATATACATATATATATATATATATCCCTCGCCTTCCTCCCTTCCGCTCTCCAGGCCCCTCCCATAGTCTTTCCGCAGAGGTATATGCAACCCCTGCCGAGAGTAGCCACTCCGCAGTCGTACCAGCGCAGCATCCGGCTGGAACGGTCGCCACCCAGGGTGCGGACCCACACGGCGGCGGGACTTGCTGCGGGACCTCGGGCCCGCGAGCCCGCGAGGCCACCGCGGAGGCCGCCCGCGCAGACAGAAGGCCAAGCGGGGCGGCGCAGCGTGCCCCCTCGGCGGGGAGGTCCCCACAGAAGGAGAGGGGACGATGGGGGCTGTCGGCCGAGAGCAGCGCGGACGGCCGCCCGCCCCCCCCGCCCGTCGCCCGCGCGGGACGGGCGGAGGAGGAGGAGGAGGACGAGGAGGAGGAGGAGGAGGAGGAGGAGGAGGAGGAGGAGGAGGAGGAGGAGGAGGAGGAGGAGGAGGAGGAGGAGGAGATTCGGGAGCCTGCGCCCTCCGCGAGCACGGTGGGGCAGCCGCCTCCGCCAGGCGACGGACGGAGCAGCGACGCAGCGGCGCCCCCGCCCCCCCCCCCCGACGGCCCAGCCGCAGACGGCCAGGGGCCGGACCCAGCACAGCACGGAGGGCAGGTGCGGCGGGCAGCAGGCACGCAGGCGCCCCCCCTGTCGAAGTGCCGAGGGCCCCGGCGAGGTGCCCGCGGCCGTCGGGCACGGCGCCCCGCCAGCAAACGGCAACGCCGAGGAGGGGCGGCCTCCTCGACTTCGGCGACGAGCGCTGCACGGCTTCCCCCCGCAGCGAGGCGAGTGAGCGGGACAGGGCATCGGTGGATTAGCCGAGCGACTCGCCGCCCAACATGGGCGGGGGAAGCTCTTTTGGAACCGTTCGGAGAAAGACGTGCGGGGCAGAACACATACACAGGTGCGCCGAGGAGGAACATCCCCCACAGTGTGCGGCCTGCTCGGCGGAGGCCAGCGCTACGACCTCCTCGGCCCGCGTTTGGCGCCCTAGGCAGACGAGGCCGCGCTCGAGGGAACGCTCGGGCGGGTGGCGGCGGCCGCGCGGACTTCAACGCGGAGGAGATGCCGATGAGGGAGTTCGTTGACCAGACACCAGACGAGGAGCAGATTCAGAAACGGCTGAGGGCGCTCCACGGCTGCACACAACGGGCTGTGCTGGAGGACGCCGTGGCAAGCCTCGAGGCGGTGGTCAACCGAGGGGGCGCACGAGGTCCCGCTGCAGCTGGGGACCCGCGCGATGGCGGGGGCCAGCTTCGCGCGGAGGTGCCGCGCGGCGACGGAAGAGAGCCGCCGAAGGCTGAAGGCGCGATTGGGTGGCATCGATGGATGCCTCGCCGGATAAATCTACGGGACTAGAGGGGAGGCCCTTCGCTGGAGACGGCGCGACTGGCTGCGCGCGCGCGTCCACGCGGTGTGTGCGCATGTGCGTGGGGCGGGGGCGGTGTTCGGATGGCTCTCGCGCGCGCGCGGCGTCCCGGGGCTGGGGGCGACCGTGCGCCTCGTCGGCTGCGCGCGCGCGCCGGGGCTGCCGGGCCATGGGGGCCGACGGTGCCTGGGCAGGTGCGGCGCGCCGTGGTGTGGGCGGAGCGCGCGGCGGGCCTGGGCCTGAGCGCCAGGCACTCGGCTCTCTGCTCGGCCGCAGGCCTAGCAGGTCGTCGCGAGCGTGGAGGCGCCCCACGGCGCTGTCGGTGCTAGCCGACCCCTCAGGGGGGCGGAGCGGCGGCGGGGCTCCGCGCGACCCTTCGGGGCGGGGGCCCAGCCCGCGCGCTGGCGCGTCGCCGCCCCCCCCCCCCCGCACCGCGCCTGCGCAGCGGCGCATGCGGCGCAGCGCGGCGGCTCGTCGAGACCCGCGAGGACAGGCGTGGCCTGTTGGCCCGCGAGTTCGATGGCGAGATCTATTGCAACACCGTCGGCGCATTTTTAGCATATCTACCGCCTCAGACTGGTGGCCCAGGCTGCTCGGGGCCGGATTGCGGGCGATCCCCTCCGCCTGCTGGAAGACTGCCGGCCCGGGGAACAGCTCGCCAACGCCGACGTCCTGGAGGCGATCGAAACAAGGCGGCGCAGGAGATTGGCAACGCCCTTGGCGATCGTCCATCTCTGCTTCTTCGGCTTCCTGGTGCAGATGGCCAGGGCTCGGGGCTGCCTCGAGGTGGACTGATTCGGCCTCCGCTTCGACAGCGCCAGTCACGCCGTGGGCCTCTCGGAGGCGAGGGCAGATTGGGTGGCCGACCGGCGGACGGTCGAATGCGGCGCCATCCACGGGGGCGGGAGGGCGGCAGGCCTGGGGCGCCTGAATCTCGCGTTGATGGTCCATGTCTGGGAGTGGCCGCTCCTGGAGACGGCGCGCGCGCGGCTCGTTGGCGCGCGCTTGAAATAAAGAAAGAATGGTTCCCTCGGCCCGCGGGCAAGGCAGACGACCCGACGCCGGAGCTCCCCTGCACTATCTCCCGCGTGATTCCGTTCTCAAGGCCCAGGGAGTTTTGCCAGGGGGCGATGCTTGAGATGGCGGGGTCGACGGACAACCTGGGGAACGCCCGCCGCGCAGTGTCTAGGGCTAGGTCGACCGATTGGCCTTTGACGGCCCCCTTCGTTGAGCTTTCGGAGGAGCGGGGGCCGCGCGAGGTGGCGCTGGGTTTCGACTAGCAAGGGGAACCGGAGGGCAGACGGCCCCGGCAACGTGAGGATGGCGGGCTCCGACGAGTCCCTCGGGGCCCACCTGGCGGCCGCGGGCCCGAGAGGGCGCGTGCTCGACGGGGCGATGCAGGCTGGCCACATATTCTACGCGTCGATCGCCGAGGGGAGAGCGGCCGCCGTAGGGGGGCGCCCGCGGCCAGGCGCGGCCGCGGGAGCAGCG
Organism: Prorocentrum cordatum; assembly: GCA_963575745.1. Lineage (NCBI taxonomy): Eukaryota > Dinophyceae > Prorocentrales > Prorocentraceae > Prorocentrum > Prorocentrum cordatum. Next base: position 32,118 of record CAUYUJ010005221.1, read on the forward strand.
AACGACGCGCGACCTCGAGCCGCGGTGACGGCCAGTGCGCCTCGGACGACGTCGCGCGGGCGGAGCTGGAGCGGTTGCAGCGGCGCCCTGGCAGGAGAGGGCGCTGGCGAGGAGGCGGCGGCGCGCGGGTGGCCCAGGGGGCCGCGCCCGCCGCGGCGCCGCGGGCGCCGTTGCAGCGCGTGGCCGCTCGGAATGCACCCCCGCTCAGGGGCCGTCGACCGTTCGCCCGGGGTGGCGTCCCGGGCGGGGCTCGGCGGCGGCCGCGTGCAGGGGGGGTCTCGGAGCGTCGGCGTGGCGCGCTTGCTGGATGGTCTCGAACCGCAGTTTCCGGCGGGGCCTCCCACGGTGGGCCCGCCCCCTCTCTTCGGGCGCCCCCGCTCTTCCGCCGCGGGCGGGGGCGGGGGCCCGGGCGGGAGAGGGGGTCTCACGAGTGGGGGGCCGTTCGGAGGTTGGGCGCGGTTTCGAGACCGCGCCTCTCGGCCCCTGAGGGCGCGCAGGCGGCGAGCAGCGGCGGTGGCGTCGCGAGAGGGCGGGGGGGGCCGAGGTGAGAAGGCAGTCGGGCCCTCGACGTTCGCGGCCTCTGGGGGGGGGGGGCGGGGGCGGCCGTCGCCCCATTATCACTTTTGTTTTCTCCTATCTCTCGCCGCCTCGCGCCCCCTCCACGCCCCCGACCCCCGTTCTCGCCCCCCACCTGTTTTTGCGGGTAGCTCGCTCCCATCGCGCAGGGCCTCTATCATCGTCTCCCGTATATCGGGCGTCGCCGTCATTTCATTCGTTTTTGCCGCCGTCGCATTGCTATCGAGGCTCTGCGAGGGCGCGCCACCGCGCGCCCGCGCGAAAGTGCATCCTCTTCCTTGCCCTACGTCCGCGGCCATTGGGGTTCAGGCGCCTTGCCGTTTCAGAATGGCCCACCCGCGACCGCCCGAGGGCATCGAGTTCCCGGGGGTGGCAGGGGCCCGGCGCGCCGGGCCCTTGGCGCCGCCGCCCGTAGCAGGGGCCCCGCCTCCACCTTAATCACTCCTTCCAACCTGGTATTGCGCCTCTCTTAGGGCTCTGCGAGGATGCGAACTATTGTGCGCTATTATGCGCGCGCGTTGATCAAAAGTCACACGTTTCCAAGACTACCTTGCGCAAGACGACGCAACGTCCACGCGCGCGCGGGGTCGCGCGCGCATGCCGGCATCTGTCAATCATTTCAGGTTTTCGTGCGGATATAACCAAACCGATGCTTTTGATTCTTTCAGTTGGAGATTTGGTCGCGTGCTCTTGTGAATTCTTAAACCGCTGTTGTACAGCAAATGCATCGAATGCGACCGAGCGGGCCTCTTGCGCGCGCGTGTCGACATCCTTCCGATGCCTTCGTCGCCGACGCGTGGGCGCCATTTTCGTCGTCGGCGTGATCAGCATCGGCGCTGTGCCGTTGGCCTTGCTGTCATCGTTGTCCTTCTTGTCACCCTCGTCGCTAGCCGTCGTCGGCGTCGCCGTGATACTGCGCCCGTCCTTGCCACCGACTCGCACTGGAGCGCCCGCGCGTCAGCGCAGCTTGCGAAACGCGCTGGGGAATGCCCAGTGCTAAGCGCCTCCGCGGCCGCGTCGGTCGCGCCAGATTAGCTGGCCGCTCTGCGCGCGAGACGCGAACGTGCGAACAGTAATGCGGCCGCAGCGATGCGCCACCCAGCGTCAAACAGTCATCGCAATCGCCGCCGCACTGGTTTCTCAAACCAAATTGCGGGTGAGTGGGTGGGATGATTTCCCGAGCAGTGGAGTTGACGCGTTCAAGTTCAGCACTGTAAGGTTCACCATACAAGCTGTACAGCAAAGGCAGCGCAACATATACTGCACACTACACCTAGCTCGCACCTTCTAGACTGCACCATGTATGCTGTATGCGTGGAGTTGCACCAAGTGTATTGCATCGCGTATATGGCATAGCACAGCGCAACATACATGGTTAGAAACGCAGTGTTCGGGGTACGCGTTGGCTAAATCATGTGTGTGCAGGACACAGGGGAGAGTCGAGCGGCCGTCGTTCCCGACGCCGTTCGGCCAAACGTGGGAGTTATCGGTGACCAAGGCTTGCAATTTACGCTTGAAGTTTGTTTGTTTTTTGATCGCGATCGTGCCGTTGAAAGAGTTATTCAGACAAGTTTCAGGAGGAGCGTAGCCGAATTCCGACCTCCTGGGTCAATCTATTTCCAGTTCTCGTTGCCCAACTTTGTTCGCACTGTACTCTGTCGCACCACGTTGTTATTGTCTGTCGCATGTCTTTCTCCCTGGGCAGTTTTTTGCATACGAGCTCCTGCTGCGGTCATGCGAACGCCGCGGCTTTGCTGACCCAAGCTAGCCAAACGCAAAAGAGGAGCACCAGGAGGATGGGAAACATTGGGACGAAGCCTTCACGCCTTGGCGTCCGCAGGCGGCAGCGACGCGGTGCCTCTCTCCAGAGCGGGCCGCGGGCGGGTCCGCCGCGCCCGCGGGGCTCTCTGCCGGAGCTCTCTGCCGGGGTCGGAGGTGCTGATGGGGAGGGGAACGGGGCGGGGGGAGGAGGGAGGACACGCAAACGTTACCGTGTGTCTGGGAGGAGGAGGGAGGAGGATGACGAGGAGGAGGAGGAGGAGGAGGAGGAGGAGGAGGAGGAGGAGGAGGAGGAGGAGGAGGAGGAGGAGGGGGGGAGGAAGAGGATGAGGATGATGAGGCAAAGGAGGAAGAGGAGAAGGATGAGTAGGAGGAGGTCGAAGAGAGAGGTGGATGAGGAGCAGGAGGCGAGGAGGTGGGGAGGAGGGGAGGATGAGGATGAGGATGAGGCATGAGGATGATGATGATGATGATGATGATGATGATGATGATGAATGATGTTGATGATGATGATGATGCTGATGATGA
>CAUYUJ010005221.1:40000-55000 GCA_963575745.1 Prorocentrum cordatum
AACCTTGCCCATGAGAGCTGGCGGGGAAAGGGACGAAGAGACACATATAGTGAAACAGGGCGTGCAAGGAGAGGGGAGGAAGGAGGATGTTAAGCCATCTTCGAGGCTATCTTAGAGCATCGGAGGCTTTCTTGGAGCTACGGGGCTGCATTCGGGGATAGTGGGGTGCTCTCGGAGCTCTCTTGGGGCATCTTGGGCCCTTCTTGGGGCTGTTCGGGGGGTCTTGGGGTCTCCTTGGGGTCTGTTTTGGGGCGCCCAGGGGCTCTCATGGGGGCCCTCTGGGGGCTCTCTTGGGGCTCTCATGGGAGCTTCGGAGGCCTCCTGGGGCCATCGCGGAGGCCATCGATCAGAGGAGGGGGGGCGGGGGGTCCTCGATTTGCCTTCCCCCTCTGCGACCATCAACATAGCCTCTTTGGGCGCTCTTGGGCCCCTCTTGGGGCGCTATTGGGTGGTCTTGGGGCCGTCTTGGAGGCCTCTTGGGCCCATAGGAGCTCTCTTGGGCCATCGGGGGGCCATCTCGAGGCTTCAAAAGCGCATCGGAAGCGAAAAGGCAAAAAGGCAAACATCATTGATTTTTCTAAGGTTTTTGAAGGATGTTGGCTTCTTGGGGGGTCCCGAGGGAGCTCCGAGAGCACTTGGGGCAGTCTTGGAGCGGTCTTTGAGGCCTCTTGAAGCATGTTGGAACCCACCTCGAACGATCTTGCGGTATCTTGAGGCATCTTGGAGGCCATCCTGGAGCATCGGAGGCCCTCTTGGAGCCATCTTGGGCCATCTTGGCCGCTCTGACACCTCCGTCCCCTCCCCGTCCAGATCCAGGGGAAGGGGGTAGGGGGAGGGGTCAAGACCCCCTCTCCGCACGCAAGCCGTCTAGCTCACTCCCACCCGCCCTCCCACCACATACGTTGCATCCGAGTCTCGGCACAGCCAGGGGTCGCCACTGGATGGACAGCCATTGGGAACCAAAGCGGACGCCAGGTGCGCGACGCTCGCCGCGGGCTCCACATGTGGTTGGTGTGCCATCCTTGTAAAAAACGTGATGCCCCCCCCGTCCGCACGGCCCAGATGCTAATGTGGGGGGCGTCAGCATTGTTCTGGGCCTGCGCACAGCAAACATCATAATGCGGGCACCACCGCCGTCTCTGTCAACAAACAATACAAAGTGATCGCGTGTGGCCAGCACAATACCCACGACGTTGTCGCAACGTGCACTTTGTATGGTTCCCCACAGCCAAAGTGGGGCTCTTGTTTTCTCTGGACACCCCGCGCAGGAACACACAGGAGCACACACCACATCGCCACCAACATCCGTAGCATCATCACCATCACTCACTCACTCACTCACTCACCCACTCACTCACTCACTCACTCATTCACTCCCACTCACTCCTTCACCCATCATCATCATCATCATCATCATCATCATCATCATCATCATCACAATCAGCATCGTCATCACACACACACACACTCACTCACACTCACATTCACTCACATACAGACCATCTTGATCACCTTGACTACCACTCGATCACGCACACTCATTCACCCACTCACTCATCATCTGCATCATCCTCATCATCATCATCATCATCACCATCACCATCATCATCATCATCATCATCATCATCATCATCATCATCATCATCATCATCATCATCATCATCATCATCATCATCAGCATCACTCATTCAGTCATTCACTCATTCACTCACGCACTCACCCACTCAGTCGCTAGCTTGAATATGGGGGAAGTATCAGGCGGGAGGCTCGTATTTGAGTGAATTGCGAGGAAGTCTCAGGCGGGACCCCTTTGCCTATGGGGCCCGCACTTCATGTTTTTAATTCGAGCGGGTCATCCTCGAACCTCTAACTGTCGTCACTTTTGGGCTCCTGAGTCATCCTCGAACTTGCAACTGTCGTCACTTTTGGGCTCCTGAGGCTTGAATATGGGGGAAGTATCAGGCGGGAGGTTCGTCTGTGAGTGAATTGCGAGGAAGTCTCAGGCGGGAACCCTCTCCTTATGGGGCCTGCATTTTATTTTTTTGATCCGAGCGGGTCCTCCTCGAACCTGTAGTTTTCGTCACTTTTGGGCTCCTGAGGCCTGAATAAGGGGGAAGTATCAGGCGGGAGCCTCGTCTGTGAGTGAATTGCGGGGAAGTCTCAGGCGGGAGCCCTCTGCCTATGGGGCCCGCGTTTCATGTTTTTGATCCGAGCGGGTCATCCTCGAACTTGTAGCTGTCGTCATTTTTGGGTTCCTGAGGCCTGATTATTTGGGAAATATCAAGCGGGAGCTTCGTCTGTGAGTGAATTGCGAGGAAGTTTCAGGCGGGAGCCCTCTGCCTATGGGGCCCGCATTCCATGTTTTTTTCATCCGAGCGGGTCCTCCTCGAATTTGTAGCTGTCGTCACTTTTGGGCTCCTGAGGCCTGATTATGGGGGAAGTATCAGGCGGGAGCTTCGTCTGTGAGTGATTTGCGAGGAAGTCTCAGGCGGGAGCCCTCCCCCTATGGGGCCCGCGTTTTATGTCGGTTTCACTAATCGCGAGGGCGACAGTGGAGGTTCCAGATTAGCCGAACGGATTTTCATGTGGGGTCTTTCCGTCGGAGTAGATTTCGACACGGATGGTGGTTCTGCACAAAGCGGCTTCACTAAGGGTACCCCGCCATCCCTTTAAAAAACAATGCAACGTGCTCACAGGGCGCCAGCGCACTGTCCAGATTTCGCTGCAATGTGCACTTCGTATTTTTTTGCAAGGATTGTGGAGGTTGTTGGCAGGGTGGGCCCCGCAATGTGCATGTTGTGTTGTTTTTGATAGGGATGGTGGGGGGGTGCCCGCATGGTTCCGGATTGGCTGCCGGCCAGGTGGGGGGGGGTGTTTAGTAATAGGGAACAGTGATCAACATTTCCCCGAGGACCGAGGGGGAAGAGGGGTGTTTGGAAGAGGGAAGAGAGATGTCGTTAGACCACCTACGCCCAGAGGCTGGTGGGATTTAGAACGGGATACAGATCTGTTCTGTTGCGAAAAATAAGGCCGGACGCGGGTCCAGACAATCCGAAATCGGATCCGCGCGGACGGGAATCGGATCCACCGAGACAGAACCAAAGCCACAATTGGATCCGCGCGAACTTCATTGGATCCGACGGCGGTTCTCCCATACGCGTCTGGTCAAAACGTAAAACTGTCGTTCCAGGCCCAAGGGGAAAACATGTTCGTCCTGGTCGCTCTTCTCGCGCTTGCTGAGCCAATCATCGGAGCTGATGGCGATCGGCTCGAACTTCGCACCCCGCACTGACTTCCTCGATGACTGCACCAGCTGCCACTGCCATGGCGCTGCGGCCAAATCCCGCGGCCACTGCTCAGCCCTCGATACACTGGCCCATTGCAGCACTGAGCCCGAGAACGCGCCGACGGGTCGTGCTGGCGGCCGCTGCCCAACCATTGGTGCGGGGGCGCATTCGACACTAAGGCGGGAAACGCGCCGACGGGCCGCGCACAAGAGAACAGCGCGACCACGACTCGGGAGGGGGAAATCGTCGATTCCCAGGGACATATGGGAAAACATGAACAGTGGGGGGGAAGACGAAAATCCAGAACATATGCAAAAATATGGGGAATCTTGGGATTTGTGTGCATTTATTTGTGTGTCCCTGGGCCCATTTAAGGACGTCGCAGCGAACCATGCCCAGGTCGAAGGCGTGGCCCGAAGAGAACGGCCGAGAGTGCAAGGGAGACTGTGACGAGCTGCTGCTGCAGAGCGACCACCGCCAGGAAGACGACCGACGCCACGCAGAGCAGCCCGCAACGACAAGCCAACCGTCGCTGCCCACACGATGTGTCCCATTTCGTCGTCCAGCCAGACGATCTGCACTCGATGCGCAGCCGCCTGGGCGTCCCGCAAGCGCCCCGTGACGGCGTAGGGCTTGACTCCGAAATTGCCCAGAGCCCAAACGGGTACGGAGAAGCCTCGAGCCACATGTGCTTGAGGCCCTGTCAGACTGGATGAATTAGCTTCAAGGACCAAGGAGGGACTCCCCTTCTGGGCTGACAGCTGGTCACACGGATGCTGATGCTCCCATTCTTTAGCTAGCCCGTGCCGTGCGCGCGCCAATACCTGTACTGGGACGGCAACGTTCCAGCACAACGAGAGGAGGGGCCTCCCGAAGACGAGGCTTTAGTAAGGTCCTTGGCGGCCAGGTCGGGCGATGGGCGCCCCGACCTATTTCCCGGGGCCCTCAGGAGTATTGCTTTGCTTGCTCTGTCTGTCTGCTCTGTACTGCTTCCTTCTCTCATCGTTCCTGCGTTCCCGCCCCCCACGCTCATGCGGAGCAGTCCTGCGGACGACTCTAGTGAAGTCCGGGTCAGCCAATGCATGCACAGGCTGTCGACCCATTTCTTTTCCTCGGTCTCCGCCCCATCTTTGCTTCCTTCCTTCCTTTGGTCTGCTGGCGCGAAAGGTCCCATTGGCCGTGGCACCGGCTGACGCGCACACCCGCTGTCCGTTTGTAGTGTTCGCAGTGCTCCCTCTTCGCACCAGCTTTGCTCACGCTCCGTCGTGCGGCTGGCCAGGCTTCTTCTTGCTCTCCTCTCCTCTCCTCTCCTCCCCCCTCAGGCCGTCTCGTTTCTCTGCCTCGACTCCTCGTCGTTTCACGGCTTGCAGTGGTCTGCAGTACGCATGAATCCGTCGACTTTGCAGCTCGGCGGCCGTCATGCTGTCCTCTGTCTCTCGTTGTAGCGCTGCTTCGCTGTCGTGTTTTACAGCTTGGGTCGGGGTTGTCAGATGCTTTGCGGTGGAAGCTGAAGACGAAGCTTTAGGGTTCTGCGGGGGTCAAGTATCGCAAGCGAGGCTCGGATAAGGGAACCTCCCGATGGTTTCGACGCGTTCTAGGAATCCTTCAGCCACTACTTCCATCTGGCTTTCAGAACGCTTGGGTGGATCCCATCGAAAGTTGTTTCGCTCTGTTGGCGCTGATATTGCGAGCTGCCGCAGACAGCTCCTGCCCTGAGAGCCTCCAGAGACGATGCCCCCGCTGGCTCTCCTTCCAAGGTGTCCGCTGCTCAGGGACATCCTGGATCCTTCCCAGACGAGCGCGTTCCGTAGCATGAGTTTGCCTACGGCCTGTCGGCGTGTGCCATGTTTGCGGTTCGCCTGGCGACCTTTTGAGTCGCGCTGTGATTTGTCACCCATGATGTTTTGCGTGAGCACAACATCTGTCCAGGACGAGCCACCCAGGAGGTGAGGGGGGAAGCTGGCCGCCACGACCACACCGCGCTTGACCTTTGGAAGCCTTTCAGGTGCCGCCAGATATCGATGGCCTTGGCCCCTGCCAGCCTTGTTGCCTCTGACCCGCATGCGCCATGCTGAAGCAGAGCTGGTCCTCCCTTGGTTAATTCTGGCATAGGAGGGGGGAGGAGGAGAGAGAAATTGAGAGAGAGAGAGAGAGAGTGAAGGGGTAGGAAGGGTTCAAGGAGGGAGGCCACCTCGCCACCCTCTCTCCCACGCCCTCTTCATCGCTCCCCACCTCCCTCTCGCACCTCCTCCCTCCCACATCCTCCTCCCACCCACCTTCTTTTTCCTCCTCCTCTCGCCCGCTCCTACTTGCGCGGCGCCCATAAGCTGCTGGGCAGCCTGCCGAACGCTCGCTGGAGGATGGTCGACATTGCGCCGGATACGCGTCGGCCAGCGCGGTCTCAGCTGCCGACGGGGGCTCGAAGGCGAGGCTGCCCATACCAGCCATTCCTTGTGCGGCTGCAGCGGCTCGTGGTGGAGTGTCTGCGTCTCCACGCGGGCCCTGGCACACGACTTCGTGCTTCAACCGCAGCCCCGGCGACGCGGCGGGGCACGACCGCTGAGGCGCGCGGCGAGAGCACAGAGAGCAACAGGAGGGTTTGATGGGCGCCCCGCCCCGCCATCTGCTGTTCAGCTACGAGGTGGCACAGCGACTGTCCAAATGTCCTCCCTTCACCATCCCACCCTCCTGCCTCTCCTCCCTCACTCCCGCCCTCCCCTCCTTCACCCTCCCACCTCCCTTCCTCCCTTCTCGTCTCCCCCCTCCCTCCCTCCCTCCCTCCCCCCCTCCCTCCCCCCCCTCCTCCACCCTCCGTTCTCCAGTCTCTCGCCCGCCCCTCGCTCCCTCGCGCGCTCCCGCCCTCGCCTCCCAGGTCACCGGCAGGTCTCTGTGCCGCCTCTGCTGCGCCGTCGGCCTGGTCCCAGGCCACGTAGTCGCAGGCCCCGGGTGTGGGGGGGGGCGCGAAGGGGGGCGCGAGGAGGGCGACGAGAGCGGAGCCGGGGAGGGGGGACGGGTTGTTGTTCAACGCGGGGCTTGGGGTTCTTCACCGTGCTCCGTCCTTGGAGGCCTGGGACGGGCGGCGCGTATACTGCGGATTCCACCGTCCCGACCTTGAGAGAAGAGGAAACAAGCAGGCACCCCCTCTTGGGGGAGAAAGGACCCTCGAGGGATGCCTGCGCGTCCTGATGTCCAGGGGGCTCTTCTGGCGTGCTCGGCAGGTCGTCGGGCCTCTCGGAGGGCCCTGGCACGAGCACGGTTGGCCGCGATCCTGGCCAGCTGATCGGAGGAGAGGGGAAGAGGAGCAGGAGGAGGCGGAGGCAAGAAAGGGGGAGGAGAGGGGGGAATCAGCGGCCAGGTCGCGGCCTGCTCCTCTGGCGATCCGAGGAGAAGATCGGCCACCGACTCTTCCGCCTCAGCCTCTTCGCAACCATCAAAGAGGGGCGTACACAGCACATCCGTGGCAACACGATCCTGAACTGTGCTCTCCTTCAGCTCAGGCTCAGAGTCAGTGTCAAAAAACCTTTCTTTTTCGGGGCCGCAGCGACTGCAACCCCGAGAAACACAACCTGCCGAGTCGGGCGCTGGGGCAGTTTCCTCAGGAGCGAGGCGGTCCAGGGTCACAAAGAAATCACCCAACGAATTTGTGATCTCCTCGAGATCAGACGGATACTCTGCTAGATCTGTAACATCCACGGAAGAGGGAGTCTCAACCGAAGGTAGGAGGGAAATAGCGCTGTCAACTATGGCCGTAGCCAGTGCTTTGTACAGGCCCGGTGGGTACGTCTTCTTGCTGGCCGTCAAAAATTGGCCGGCTTGATTTTATCCGAGAAGAACCTTGTGGGCCAGGCGCCCATGAGAGCACCTCCCTTCACCAGGAGTGGCTTTCAGCGAAGGCGGCAAGGACGCCATTCTTAAAGACAGGATGGCGGTGGGTGCTCGACCTACAGCGCTGGGCTCAACCTCGGGACTCTGATGCTCACACTGGTCAAACGTGGTGAGCGACGCACAAGGGGAAGCCGCCAGGGCCTGTGGAGGCCCCCAGCGGGAAGAAGTCGGGGCCCGCGGGGCCCACGTTGGGGACGCGGGGTGCTCGACCAACCACCTGTGCCTGCCCTCAGATGTTCCGCTAGAAGCCGTACTAGTGAATGTAGTTGCTGCGAGCCGATACGTAATTGCTCCGACTGCCTGTGAGAAACCCAAGGCGTAGTGGGGGGGGACCCCCCTCGTGCCATCGAGACGCTGACCACGTCTCCCATGGGGGCCCCCTCCCGTATTGATGACTCTGTGGCATCTGATGTGCTCGTTCCATTCGAGCAGAGTGTCCTCGCGCGTGAGATCTCTGGTGACTGGGTCGATCGCTATGTCTATGCTCGATACTATGATCTCAATCACGGGCTTCGCCACAGCATATTCTACATGCCACAGCACATCACCTGCTCGGCGATGGCCGCAGTAAATATTGAGAACGTAGAAACTGGGCCTTCGAATCCTAATCGACACCGACTGTGAGGCGAACGAAACGTTTTTACCTGGATTGTACACGTAGAAGGGAACTTCACGTGGGGGCTCGTCGGAGACAAAGGTTAATGTACTCGTCGATTTTGTCATCGGGGATGGCTGGGTCGATTTCAAGAAGAATCTGGAGGGCTTCTCGATGACAGAGAGGCCTAGCTAGATCGTCCACGAGTGGGTGCCGAACGATTCCTGGTTCTCTAGCTGCTGGCAGCTCCGTGCGCCATCGGCCTTGACCAGCCGAACGTTGCGCTTGAAGCCTAGTTTCTTCCTCGCACTGTAACTGCTTGGCCTCGGCAGCTGAACATTGCGGCTCCGCAGTGATGAGGCCATCGCGCACTTCAAATAATCAAAAGCAAGATGCGCAGTAAGAGCAGACCGATGAGCGAAACGTTGAAAGCAAGTGTCGCAACGTAGACATGGTCACCTCCCTGGAAATTCGAATCAAAGCAACCTTGGAATGATGAGCCCGACCGATATGTGTCCGAAGCCCTCGAATCCGAGAAAAGGTAAGGCTGCACCACATACATCTGGAAACTTTAGCTTCTTCCGGCTCCTGAACTCTAAGACGGTGACGCTTTTCATCCCAGGCTGGCGGCGCGCCTGCTGACTCGAGAACTTGAAAAATCTGCTCTTCGGCTGCGCGTGCCAACTCAACTCGCTGAAGCTGCCTAACTTGAGCTGCTAATGCTTGCCGGATAGTTTGTTTCCATGATGTTGGTGATTTGCATGCCTCGAGCTTCCAAACAGATAGATGTTCTTCGGGGTCGGGGAGATCTTGAAAACGTCGAGCATGGAAACGCAACCACCGAAGAGCATCGATGACCATATGGCCCCAGGGCCTCTCCGTGGCCAACTTCGGCTGGTGGACGAGAGCCACGATACGTGGCGGGCCCGTTTGGACTAGGCGGCCAAAGAGGCAAAGCCTGTCAACGGGTAACAACGCAGACAGTGGAGGACGACCCACCCTGGCAAGAACTGCTTTGTTGGGCACTGCATGCTCCTCAGCGCGCGGCAGGCCGGCGATGGTACGATAAGATCGAAGCAGTCCGTCCTGTAGGCACTTGTACTGAGCTTCTGTAAGGTACCCCCACGTACTGGATTGAAATAAACGCCCAGAGCAGACTAAGGAGTCGAGGAAGACGAGGGCAACCTGTTGCTCAATCGCGTTATGCTTGAAAACCTTGTTCCTATTGGCCTTCTACTGCTGACTGCAACGTGGAAGACGATGTGTCAACTCAGGCCCCATTGAGGCCGTCATTGCGTGCTTGGTGCCGAGATGAATTTATTCCTGAACACGGTGTAACGAAATCTCCCCAAGGGTGCTCGTGTACGTGTGAATGGTGTTGCACATGTCTTGGACCAGGGTGCGCTTAGCTTTGCGGGGAGGGGCCACGAAACTGGAACAGGAAGGCGGACTTGCCTGGCCTGACGTTGACCTGGAGACCAAGGGACGTGAAATGCTCAATGGCCGCAAGTAAAATTCTGGTCCTGCCAGCAAAGCATAACAACGCGTCGTCAAAGAAAGCTCCGTCCATGGTGTGGCACACGTGCACTGGCATTTTGCCCTCCGCCTCTGACTTGGCATGAGCTGCAAGCGAAGAGACGTGAAGGGCTGGTAACTTGAGGCCAACACCTAAGTCCAAGAGACTCTCTTGAGCTTTGGCCATGATTTGTAACATCACGAAGTTGAACACCAGATCTCCCAATTGTTGGCCAGACCCCGCTCCCAGGGACGGAGACGCAACCCCAGCCCCGTCGTTGATATAAAGCCAAGACTGCTCATGGGCGTCTGAAACTTGCCCACGGCGAAAAGGCCGACGCCCTAGCTTGTTCCATGATTGGAACGCGTGCTTGGATGTAGTTGGCCAGCTCTCGAGTCGTCTCTGGTGGCAGCCCGCAGAACTTCGGTGGCATGGCTGCAGCCTCATCGTCGGCAGACGTGCGAAACGCCAGTTCCCGAACCGATTTGTAGAAGGCCTGGGCCGCATCGATGGAAAGCATCATGACCGGATGATTCTGTGCCGACGCGAGTTGTTGGAGTACTCTGAGCTCTAGAGCTTGGAACTCGGTGCCCCTACCCGATAGACCTCCAAACTGACGATCTCCAGCAGCGTGTTTGAGCTGTGTGACTGTACTAGCACGTGTAAGAGCACGGCATCACTTCACAGCCTGTGAAGACCCCAGGATGGACCGGTAGTGTTTGACGTTGGACGGGGCCCCAGCTTCGAACACGCTCCAATCGAATCTCCCTTCCTATTGAATAGGTTCGCAAATTCTCCCCGTGCTTATGACGTACAGTGGGTGATAAAACTTGCCAGGCTGGATGGCGAACTTCTTGAGCACCGCTCCAGCGATGCCGTCGGGCCCCGCCGCAGAGTCCTTGGCGCGTCGAAACGAATGCTGCGTGACACTCAGGGACGGTGCGTCCTCAATGGAAATGCCGACGTCGTGCGTGACGGGAGTATCTAGCTGAGGCACAGACCCCAGGAACCAAGGTAGGTCGGTATTAGGAATGACTGGAGCAGTTTCCTCTCCACTAAAGCGTTGGGGCCAGCGGTTAGCCATTCCGATGTGTGATCTGAGCGGCTTGTCGTTGAGCCCAAAGAGCATGAGGAGAGGGCGAGCAGATCGTTTGCGACGAGAGCAGGCCCCCATGGCACGAAGTTTGGCGAGCGCGTCCTTGAAGCCCCGTCGAGACCAGGCCGACGTGATACCCTGGGCGAGCGAGACAGCGTGAGCCTCGGCGTCAAGGTCCACCCTGTGCGCAACGAATCTGGTCATGGTCTCGAGAGCGATAGCCCGAACAGCCAGGCAAAGACCTGAAAGCCGAACAGTGTGATTCCAGCAAGCGTGAACACCAGTAATACTTGCATAGCCAGGAGTAATCCATTTCATCTCCTCGATGGAAAAGCCTTGGCTCCTGCTTGACTGAAAACTGCCACAAATACGGCCCCCAAGCCTGACGTAAGCTAAGTAATCCTGGTAAGCCTTGCGGAACCCGATCTTCTTGAATCTGGAACCGCTGACATCGCACTGGCTGTCAATGTAGTAGCGCAACTCTAAACACGCTGGCCTAGAAAGAGATGCAAGATGCTGATGCCTGCTGCCCCAGCGTGCGTTGAAGTCTCCAGGCAATCGTTCTGATTGCTTCCACTGCAAGGTGCGGTTGCATATCCAAGGACCCCTAAGAGTTTCAGCCCAAACGTGGAACGCGAGCGCGAGCTGATGCTTTAGGCGTAGAAATCCGACTCGACGATAGCTCCGAAGCTGCGAGGTACGGGCATCCATGATTTCGAGGGTCTCCTGGGAAATCCCAGGCTGAAGGGGCTGTCGTCCTCTAGCTGTTGACTTGACTGGAAAGGCTTCCTCAAGGCAAGACTTCAGGTGGTCATTGAGTACCTGGCAGTGGGAGGAAGGCGAGCTTGTGAACGGCACAGTAGGGCACCCTTGGAGCATGTCCGTGAAACGTTGCAGTGCAGCTGGGTCCTCGCAGCTGGCGGGGTCACACTTAATCTTGTGCTTGCCTGATGCAGCAAGCGCTGGGCGTGATGCTGGCACTGAAATTCCCGCTGCGACCATGAGATGATCCAATCTATAAATAGTCGCATCAATATCCAACATAACCACTTGTCTAGCAACCGACACCCCGAACGAGCACGTGATGTAGTCTATGCGACGACCTCCCATGAGCCCGTGTGAGCTCGGGGGATGCCATGTGGCTGCGGATTCCTGACCAGACTCCAAGAAGGTAGCCGGGACCCACTGCTCAGTCTCCTCCAGGAAGCTGTGGAAGTGATTTCCAGGCATGTTTTGCGGCTCGGCCGCGATGGGCCCCGCGACCTTGGACAGGGTGGACCCGATGCGGGCGTTCGCGTCCATGAAGCTGATGAGCTTGACCCCAGGGGACCTGTGGTCCTGCGGGGCCTTGGCGATTACAGCCCACCAGGACTTGACGAACACTTTTGTTTTTTTTTATGGCCGTGCGGTGCGTGGGCCACCAGCACGTCTAGGGCAAACTTCTCGGCGCGGATGGCAACGAGCAAGTACCTAGGCTCAGCAGCAAGTACACAGCAGTGTTTAGGTAGACTGCGCACACCAGGTAATACATCCATACAGGTGCACACAAGGTAATACATCCATATAGGTTTGATCTATAGCGAGCAACCGAACCGATTGGACTCATCAGCTGGTGCGTGTATGATGTGGTATGGTGTGACGCTGGAGACTCCAGAGCGTGGAAACCTCGTCTCATCGTTACCTACCACAAAACAGTTGTGCTACTTGAGCGCCGCGCTGAGCTGCTTCCTGCGACCTTATGGGAACAACCCTGCTGGTCGGTCTTACTGATTGGGCCTGGCAGTAGAAGGGCTGAGGGACAGAACGTTGGCAGCAGCGACCCACCAGTATAACTTTATAGCGTCATCATCCTTTGATACCTTGTTATGCGGCCTTCCTCCTTCCGAAAAACGTAGCAGGTGCTGCGGTGCCTTGGCCTTTTCCGAAGGCGTCCCAGAAAAAAAACTGGCATGAGCGCACCTTGCCATGGCGGATACTCGGCGCGCATTTGCGGCGTCTCAAAGCGGAGCACATCCACTGTAGTGCCTGCAGGTCGAATAATGATTCTCTCCATCTGTCGTCTGGCTTAGGAAGGTCTCCTTTGCCTAGCGATGCGGGAGTGGCAATCATATCCGCCATCTCATTCCAAGCATGTGCTGAATGGCCTGGAGCGTGCACCCATTCTATCTGCTTAACGAAATACGACGTGACCTTGGCTAGGCTGTCGAGGGCGATCCTCATGTCGGCCACTGTGGGCCCGAGTGCCCCACCTCGTTCAACTCGAAGGGCCTCCGAATTGTATATGTACAGGTACAGACGATCTTCGCGCCCAAGACTAGCATATTTTGACTGCAGAAGCTAAGCAAGTGCCCACTGAGCCCCTTGAAGCTCTGCAGCCATAGAGACCAAGTTGGGGGAGACCTCCGATGCCAGCAAGTCCACCTCGAAGCCAATGAGCGCCCAGTGGCCCAGGTGTCCTCAACGAAGACAGCGAAGGCCCATGCGGGCTTGCCCCGAGACGACCCACCTGATCCATCAGTGTAGATGTGCACCGCGATAATGTCCTGAAGTTCCGAACGAACTAGGATCCTGGGCAGGGCCTGCATGGTGGAGGAGTGCCAGTACTTGGCCAGGACCCAGTACTGATCGTTGACGGGGCGCTCCCAAGACTGGAAGAGAACCCTGGAGGTGTCCGAGGTGGAAGGTATGGGGCTACGATTGCGAGGGGGGCGGTAGGGGGGGAGGGAACAAGGAGAGCCAAGAAGGCGAGGAGCCGGGCGAGGGGGACGGGGGGGAGGGAGGGCGAGGAGCGCCAAGAGGGCGAGGGGCCGGGGGAGGGGCGCGGGGTGGGGAGGGGGGCGGGGAGAGCCAAGAGGGCGAGGAGCTGGGGAGGGGGACAGGGGGGGGGAGGAGGGCGAATGCAGACGTGCCAGATTATATAGACGGCAGTGTCAAGAACTTCTCCCGCAAATGGATAGCAAGAGGAGGCCCTGGTTCTGGACGACGTGTATATGCAGGGGAATTAATTGGATGCTTCCGAACACCGGTACCAGCTTGGTTGCCGAAGAATGCAGTCAATGCTGCGTTTGCAGCTCTATCGATTCTAGGGTCCCAGGCAGACGCAGTGGTGACTAGATTACCCTGCTTGCTAGAGCCACCGCCTGCAAAAGGATTGAGGGGTTCCTCAGAATTTAGCCGCTACTGGAGGACGGTCTCTACCCAGATCCCCAATCATTATTGGTCGATGTTGCGCTATACAACGTCCCATAGGGCTGAAGGGGAAGGGCCGAGATATCATGTGCAACCAAGCGGCGGATTGGCATGCTGATCAGGCTGTCAATGAACACGCGCGCAGTCAGCAAGAGGTAGACAAACACACATCGATCTTGGATCAATCTGATAACATGGAGTTCTACGCTGGCAAGGTGCTGGCTCTGTGACCGAACGCCAGAGATCACTGACGATATGCATCTAAGCCAGTAGTTCCTACCAAGCAGCGAACCTTCGTCCCGCATGGTGCAGTTTGGATTGGCACAATTTAGGTGCATTAGATGCTTTCATGTTGTCGCTCCAATTTCTGAGAAGCCTTGCTCGTGCAAGTCCTCAGTTCTGTACAAAGTTGTACAGCCAGCAGCAGCCTGACCTCACACCTTGCACTTAGGGTGGGTCATTGGATTACACGTGCCTATAGTGTATTGTCTGAGCTGCTGAGGTTTCTCCTGTGGAGCCAAGCAGCCCGATAGTTTAGGTGAACGTTGCACAGACTGTGCCAACAGAGTTGAGAAAACTAGGGCGTGGCCACGTTTTAGGGTCAATTTTGAAGTTTGAAGTAGGAACCCTGTAGCAGAGGGGAAGGTCGGGCAGGGGAGGGGAGATGCTTCTCTTCGTGCTTCTCTCCAGCAGCAGCGCGGCTTGAGTTGAGAAGACCTTGTCCCTGCATCCATCCGACAGTCCCAGCCACAGCATGGCGTCCAATGGTGAGCGCTATGTTCCTTGCGAATGATACGAGGTGTATGGGGGCTGGCTACGCGAGGACCGGGTGAGGTCAGAATCGTGGGGCGCTTGCCGCAAGGAGGTCGATGGAGGCTATTGCGGTGTGAGGTTCATCGAGCGCCAGCACACACCTGAGCCGTGCCAGCCAGCGTTTTGGCCCTCAGCTCATTTGTTGGCTCCCATGCTGGCGCCTAAGTCAAAAGCGATGCCGCAGCCAGCCAGTAACGAGCCACCTGCCAAGTGTCCTAGGCCGCGCTCCTCTGTGCAAGAGCCTGAGAATGAACAGCCCCCCTGGGGATAAGCTTTTGGCCGAATTTGTATCGTTACAGGATCAGCGCAGTCAGTTAGATGTTTGACAACAGAATGTACCAAAGTGAAAACCACTTCTGTTTTCAGCTCCCGACAGGGCCGTGGCTTTTCGCGACCATGGCCTTTCGCCGAAAGCTGATCAGCCTCCCGAAGAGGTGGTAGCAGCATAGAGCAGAGGGCGGTGAAGAGGGTGAGGACAACTGCAGCGCGCTTTAGGGATCCAGCCAGTGATGGGAGGGTGGTATGTATCAGAAGCCTGTAGTTGGTGTTCTTTTCGGCCAATGGGTCTCATGACAGTAAATTCAATATGCTACTGCCCAGTATCAAGGTGGTTCAGTAG
>CAUYUJ010005221.1:60000-63290 GCA_963575745.1 Prorocentrum cordatum
TGAAACAGTATCATAATACGCAGTGTCAAAGGGTCGAAGGGAACTGAGGACGCTTCGCTCAGTGTGTCGCGGCACTGTGACTGGTCTTTAACCGAATAAGTATTTCTTGCCCTCCCCCTGGCAGCAGGTCGGGTGGGAGGGATTCGATAGCATCAGTATGCGGATGAACATGCCGCCAACGTCAGCGTCAGCGTCAAGAGAAGGAGCATGCAGAGGAGGGGGATGAGTTACTCGTCGTCGTCGTCGTCGTTGTCTTCCTCCTCATCCTCACACTGATGATGATGCTGATGATGAGGATGATGATGAGGATGGTGCCGCTGAGGATGACCATCATCATCACACTCACCATCATCATCATCATCATCATCATCATCATTATCATCATCATTACCACGATCACCATAACCCACCACCTCCATCATCATCATCATCATCATCATCACCATCATCACCATCAGCACCGCCACAATCATCATCAACATCATCATCACCGTCATCATACTCATCATCACCATCTGCATCATCATCAACATCGTCATCATCATCTTCATCTTCATCTTCATCTTCATCTTCATCTCCATAGTCGTCTTCATCTTCATTGGTATTCGCATTTTTCACAATACCCATCATAGTATGGGTCAGCATACGCACCATCATCATTCTCATCGTCATCACCATAACCGTCCTCATCATCATCACCACCATCACCATCATGGCCACCACCAGCATCATCATCAGCATCATCACCATCATCATCACCATCATCTCCATCATAACCACCATCATCATAATGCTCGTCGTCGTCAACATGATAACCATCAACACCATCACCCATCATCGTCACCATCACATCAGACATCGCAGCATCATCGTTACTTTCATATCACCGCTATCACCACCATCGTCGTTTCGTAATCTTCATCATCACCATCATTACCACCATCACCATCATCATCTTCATCACCAACATCACCATCACCATCACCATCATAACCATCAACATTACCATCATCACCATCATTATCATCACCATCACCATCACTATCATCAGCATCATTATCATCATCATGATCATCATCATCATCATCATCATCATCATCATCATCATCATCATTGGCACCATCACATTCGCCACCATCACCATCACCATAACCATCACCATCACCATCACCTTCACCATCGCCTTCACCATCACCATCACCGTCATCAACTTCTTCACCATCATCACCTCCTAGGAGCTTCTCCACCTGCCCCCGCCGCTCGCCGCCGCAGTCGTTGTCGTCGTCGCCACCCCTCTGTCGCAAGAGGACCTGCGGCTGGAGTCCGCCAAGCCCTCCCCCGCGGAGGAGAGGTACTTCGAGAAGGAGCTCATGTGCGCTGGCGCCAAGGCCGCGGAGAGGGGAGGAGGGGAGGAGGGGAGGAGGGAGGAGAAGGAGGAGAAGGAGGAGGAGGAGGAGGAGGAGGACCAGCGTAAACCCAAGACTCACCAACGATATTTCAATACCCCCTCCCTCCAAGTTCCCTCTTGACAGGCCCCTGCAGTTATTAATTTTCAGTTAGGGAAGTGCCCTGTTGGAAGACACCTAGTTGTAAATCCTGAGCTGTGTTAGAACACCATTCATGGGACATCAACGCCACGAATCACCGTTACCGTTGCGTCTTGACGGTCTTGAATCGTGCCAGGACGCCATTTATGGGACTTCAGCACCGGGAGCCAACGTAACTGTTTCGCCCTGACAGTCCAACATCGTGGCAAAACACCGTTTCGGGGACCTTACCCATGAGAGTATTTGAACATGCTGTAAACTCTTGAAACGAATGTGCGCGCGCTAAGACGAAAGCCACATTTTGAAAAGGGCCCTCTCTCCATCCATGAAGCTTCTGCAATTCTGTTGTAAAGTCCCATGAGCGCGGCGCTGAGGCGAGAGATACTTTTTGAAGACGGCCAGCCCTCCATCTGTGAAGCTGTTGCGGCTTTGAACGGCGAGTGTGCGCGGCGCTAAGGCGAGAGACACATGTTGAATAAGGTCAGCCTTTCATCCGCGAAGCCTTTGCGATTTGTTAAGACGAATGAGCGTGGTGCTGAGGCGAGGGGCACTTGTCGCAAACGGCCAGCCCTCCGTCCGTGAAGATCTTGCGGTTTTTAACGACGAGTGCCCGCGGCGCTAAGGCGAGAGACATGTGTTGGAAACGGCCAGCCCTCCATCTGTGAAGCCTTGCGATTTGTTAAGACTAATGAGCGCGGCGCTGAGGCGATTGACGCATTTTGGAAATGGCCAGCCCGCCATCCGTGAAGATCGTGGAATTTTGAAGACGAGCGTGTGCAGCGCTGAGACGAGAGACGCATTTTGAAAACGGCCCGCCCTTCATCCGTAAAAGTCTTGCAGCATTGCAGCTTAAGGGTCATGTTTTGTAAGGAAGTCTCAGGCGAAACGCCTGTCCTGCCCTACCAATACGCAGCGGGGTGCGACAAAACGGATTTTTACTTAACAGCGAAGACTGATAGGTTTCTAGTGGGATCAAAAGAGAGCAGCAGATCACTCCACAGGGGGGTCCGGGCAGGTGTTGGGAGTTGCCGGGCGGCAGGTGCCGGGCTCGTTTTTCACCAACAGTCACACACTTCGTGCTCTTCGACTTCCCAGAACTCCATTCCCAGGCCACATTCTCAATACCCGGATGCAACAGTCACACACTTCGTGCTCTTCGAGATCCCAGAACTCCATTCCCGGGCCACATTCTGGAGGGCCGGATGCAACAGTCACACACTTCGTGCTCTTCGAGTTCCCAGAAATCCATTCCCGCCACATTCATGGAAGGTGCCGGTATGCAACAGTCACACCCTTCGTGCTCTTCGACTTCCCAGAAGAACTCCGTCCCCGGGCCACATTTTTGGATGCCTGGTGCCAACTGTAGGCCACACATCGTGCTCTTCGAGTTCCCAGAATTCCATTCCCGGGCCACATTTTGGATGCCCGGAGCCAACTGTAGGCCACTTCCTGGTCTTCGAGTTCCCAGAACTCTATTCCCGGGCCACATTTTGAATAGCCGGAGCCAACTGTAGGCCACTTCGTGCTCTTCGAGTTCCCAGAACTCCATTCCCGGGCCACATTTTGAATGCCCGTAGCCAACTGCAGGCAACTTCGTGCTCTTCGACTTCCCAGAACTCCCAGTCCTGGGCCACATTTTCAGCAGGGGCAAGAGCACGACGAGGAGGAGGACGAGCAAGACCAGGAGGACGAGGACGAGCAGGAGCAGGACGAGGAGCAGGAGGAGCAGGAGAAGAAGGACGA
>CAUYUJ010005222.1:0-20000 GCA_963575745.1 Prorocentrum cordatum
TCTGCACGAAATCGATGACGTACTCGATGTCGGCGAGCAACTTCCAACCCTGTTGGTGTTCGTAGGATTGGCCCGCGTGAGGCGCCAGCAGGGAAGCGGTGGCGGGGACTGGCGGCAACTGGTAGAAGTCTCCGCACAAGATCTTCACAGGCATGCGTCCCCACGTCTCCTGCGGGCGCATGTACTTCGTGGGGTCCAGGTTGTAGCGCAACGCCCTGCCGTAGGTCGTGCGCAGTGCATCTGCATGCAGCAAAGGCCCCGGCACCGCACCCAGCTCATCGATCACGTCGACGCCGAGTGTGCCTGTGAGGCGATCCAGCTTTTTCTGCGTCTGTGGCGTCAAGCGCAGCCTGGCTGTCTGCATGGAATCCGTCATGAGCAGGCCATTGGAGGAATGCATGGTCCTGCCGCGCGGGCCGAGGTTGTGTGCGGCGTGGTTGGACTGCGCTTTGCCGAGGTACCCCTGCTCGCCGAAGTAAGTGATGGCCATCGGCTCCACCACTTTGGAGAGGGAGCGCGTCTTGCCGACACCGCCTCCACCGAGCCAGATCGCTCTGTGGTTGCCTGTCGCGGACGCCACGGGGAGGAGATGCGTTGTCTTGTCTGGTCTGCCGTCAAATCGTTTCTGCAGAGACAACGCAAACAACGCCACCGCGTCTATCTGCTCCTCCGTGCAGTGGGCATCAGTGACGAGCTTCCACGCAACAGCCGCCGGGCCCTGCATGGCCAAGAGCTGCGGAACGAGTTCTGGTTGGGCGTCCTCGGCAGCAGGCTGAGGAGCACCGCTGGGGAGCCAGTCGTCCGCAGCATCGGGCAAGATCTCTCCATCCGGGCTCGCTTACTTCTTTTGGAGCGCAATGCTTTGCCGCTGTAGGGCGAGCATGTCAGAAAAGGTCTCGTCCAGCCGCGTGCCCTGATGTTCCCGCGCGCCGCTGCTGGCTGGCAGTGCAAAGCTGGGCTGCAGCATGCCGCTGTACGCTCGGTCGAGGGTCTTCAACTGCTTATCGGCGTAGCTGAGGCGGCCCTTCTGGTCCAAGCGCTGCAGTTGGTCTTGCTGTAGGGCCAGCTCGGTTGCTCTGACGTGGTCCCGCAGCGGAAACCGGGAGATCTCGGTAATCTCGGCGTCCTCCACGTCCTCCTCTACGTCGCTGCCGCCGCCTCCACCCACGTCAACGAGCTCCAGCGGGACTCGCCCCTTGAGCCTTTCGGCATCGCTCGCAGAGTCTTCATCCGCCTCGAGGTGTGCAGTCGTTGCTGGCCGAGGCTTAACCCGCGCCTCCGCCGCGAGGTCCACGTGCGCCAGCACGTCTCGCGCCACGTGCGCGCAGATCTCCGCCAGGGTGCACTGTTCCTCGTGCCACCGGCAGTGGTGGTCACTGAAGGCGAGGATGCGCCGTGCCGCCTCCGCTGGCATGCGCCGCGCCAGCTGGGACCTTGCGAAGTGCGCCAGGCTGAGGAGCACCAGCTCGCCCTCCTCGAGGTTCGCCCGGGGCTCTTTCACCTCGGAGAAGAGGGTCGCGTCCGCGAGCACGAGCCTCTTGCGGGCAAGGCGGCCCCTGGAGTCTGCGCGCGCTGCCAACACGTGGATCTCCGCGCACCGAAGCCGCCAGGCCCGCTCGAACGAGTATGGGCGCACGGCGGGGCAGTCGCAGTTCCTCAGCATATGGCTGCACTGAGTAACGCAGCCACAAGAGAGGGGACACTCGCACGCCCAAGGCGTGAAGAGGAGGGCCTTGAAGAGCGAGTTCTGCTCGGGATCCTGTGCCCAGGTCGGGCACTGGAAGCCATCGATGGTGGGGACGTGACTCCGCGTCAACTGGACCTCCTGCATGTACCGCGGAGCCAAGACGTAGTGGCTCTCGAAGGCGAAGAATCGCGGTCCAGAAGCTTTGACCCGGCTCGGCTTCAGGACTCGCCGTACGTACATCCTGTAGACGTAGTACGGCATGGTCTGCAGGCGAGGGCCTCTGTGGGCGTAGTCGTCGGCCGCGTTCGTGCTGGTGGTGCACACGTGCATGTCCTCGCACTCCGCACCGCCACCTTGCTCATCACCAGCAGGAGTGTCTCCAGGAGGCTGAGGAGCACCGCTGGTGTCACCTGCTGCGTCCTCCTCCTCGTTGTCGGGGTCAGGGATCTGGATGCGGACTGCTTGTATTGGCACCTGATCATTATGCGTCTCCCCGCCCGAACCTTCATGGTTTAGCAAGCGTTTGCACTGCTGGCAGGCCCACTGTAGTTGTCTCGTGAAGAGCCGCACATTGTGGTGCGACTGGAGGCAGTCGCCGCCTGTGAGGACATGCACGGCCACCTCCGTCGTGGAGAGCCAGAAGCACCGGTTCGCCATCGACGCCAGGCGGATACAGACCCGCCGAGCGCGGCGAGCGAGATCCTCGCGCGTCCGGCCCCGTTTGGCCAGCGTCTTGTCCTCGCCATCAGCGCCGCCCTCACTGAGCACCTTCCGGGCTTCCTCCTCCTTCTCGTCCCTCTCCTGCTGCTCCAGACGCTGCATGCCGGTGAGCATAGACTGGAAGAGCGGCGTCATGGACTCCATCATCTTGCCCTGGTACTTCGTGATGTAGAAGTCCATGGAGAAAGCCTTCAGGAAAGCAGCTTGGAAGCTCTCCACGACAGATGCATCTGTCGGATGCAAGGAGCCACAACCGTAGAGCCACTTTTTGCGGCCGCCGAGTTGTTTGGATGAGCGCAATGCGATTGCCGACTCTGGGTTCTTCATGCTGGCCGTTTTATTGGTAAGCCTTCTGCGCTTGGCCAGCTGAACTGGGGCGGCCGCAGGCAGCCCGTCCTGGGCAGGCTGAGGAGCACCACCAGGCTGAAGCACTTTTGCAGCCTCGGCAGACTCGTCAGGCGCGCACATCAAGAACTGGAAATCCACGTTGCACCGGCTGGTCACTTGAGAGACGTCGTTGCTGGAGCTCCTGAACGGCTGGTCGCGTTTGACCTGGCAGCGGCACCGCTGGTTGCGGTCATCAGAGAAGTCGATGAACGGAGTCCGGACCAAAGGCTAGCCGCGCCGACGCACTCGCTTGGTGCGGCCTGCTAGACATAGCTGCTGGATGCGAAAGAACCAGAAGCGGCACGACGGGGTTCTGTTCGAGCGCAGACTCTCTTTGGCCTCGAGCTTCTTCTTGACGTACTTGACGCACGTCTCGGTGCAGTCGTGCTCGAGGTTGGAGCAGATGTTGCAAAAGAAGTCATGGCTAAACGCTACCGCCCAAGCCTCCGCATCTGCGGTAATCTCCTCGACCGAAGCCGGCGAGCCATCGGGCTTGAGGACTTCCTGAATCGCTCCATCCTCGTTCGTCTGGAAGAGGCTAGCATTGCTGGCTGCCATGGCAGGCTGAGGAGCGCCACCTAGCTGCCCGAAGCTAGTTCGTTGGCGGTAGCTTGGAAACGTAGACTGAAAGGCTCCTGTGAGCGGGAGGCCCCGGTACGCTGCAGCGCCGAATGCAGGCATCCGGTTCTCTGCGGCTGCCCGCGCTCGCTCCTCCACCAGGTGCGGCTGCTCCACTGGCGGGCCGAGAGGCACTTCGTCGCGCAGGGTGCCGTCCTCCTCTTCCCCTCCGTCCATGCGGCTCTGTCGTTGCTGCCTGGCAGTGAAAGGCTCTGGCGCGACGTCAGGAAGCCCCAGCTGCCGTGCGGGCTCGTTGGCAGCTTCGTACTGCACGGTCTCCGCGGTGGAAAGAAGCGCAGTTCGCAGCTCCCGAGCGGCGGTGCGCAGGCCTCCGACCACTGCCGACCGCATCCACGCCATCGTAGGCCCGATGACGCTGTGGCCTTTGCCGTGGCCGCGCGTGAAGCCCCGACCCTGTGCTTCGAAAGGCGCTTGCACATCAGTGGTGCCTGGGGCCACGCACGGCTGCAGAGACGCTGCCACGTCGTCCTCCGTTGTCACCGCCTGCCGGGCTAGCGTTGTGCGGCCAACAAACAGGCGCTCTAAGCCGATGATGTAGCGGTAGTGAAGCTCCGTCATCAACAGGAAGAACTTGGCCTGCGCCCGCGGGTCTGCTGCCACTATCTGGCGCATCCGCTCCAGAGAAGGCATGGTCGGAGCTGGGCTCCGCAGGTCAGGGCCAGCAGGCTGAGAAGCGCCGCCGGCTCTGGCCACCGCGCCAACCGCGCCCCCGCGAATGTCTAAGTGGCTCCGCTTTCCGGGCCCTTCGTGGAGTTGGAGGACCAACGGGCTGTACGTGTCTGCGAAGTTCGGTGTGACGAAGAAGCTGGCCGCGCCGAATTTGAGGTTGTTGCCGTGCCCGTTGAAGCGGAGTGCGGTTTTCCGCCCCTCCGTGCCAGGGACATCGGAAGTGCTAAGTAGCAACGTCCTGAGGGCAGTCTTGACCTTGGCAGGCATGCCCGGGCGTGAAATGGCGGAGCCGATGCAGTCGGCCGGCTTAGCGATGTTTAGCGCCTCCATGAAATCCTCCGCCGACGCCTCTGACAGGGTCTGGAGGTCAGTAGTGCCGAAGCCTTTCCTGCCAATCGCCGCCCGAGTGCCTTTCAAGAGCCGCAGCCGGCGGATCACGTCGCCGAAGACGGCAATCAGCTCTGGCGAGCTGAAGCGGCTCTGGCAAGCTGCCTCGTAGGGCTCCTCGTCGGTCGCGAGATAGTACTCGAGCTCCTCCAGGTTGATGAGGCGCCGTGCGACCTCGAAGGACGAAGAAACGAGACACTGCTATGAAGACATGTAGGTCCAAACGCAACTTTGCGTTCAACGGATGTATGTCCAAACGAGACACTGCTATCAACACATGTAGGTCCAAACGAGACACTGCGATCAACGCATGAACGTCCAAACGGGGCACTGCTATCAACACATGTAGGTCCAAACGGAACAATGCTATCAATAGATATAGGTCCAAACGAGACACTGCTATCAACATGTGTAGGTCCAAACGAGACACTGCTATCGACACATGTAAGTCCAAACGAGACAGTGGCATCAGTGGGTGTAGATCCAAACGAGACACTGTTATCAACACATGTAGGTCCAAACGAGACACTGCTATCAACGCACGTAGGTACAAACAAGACACTGCGATCAATGGATGTAGGCCTACACGAGACACTGCTATCAACACATGTAGGTCCAAACGACACACTGCTATCAATGGATCGACTCCACTATCAACACTGGTAGCATAAGTAGTATTCCTGGGGAAGACCTGTTCGAACAGCATGGGCCGCTCCCGCTCGAGGTTCGGCGCGCCGTCCCCGAACCAGAACTCTGTTTAGCACGCCGGCCAAGACCTGCTGTCGAAAGAACTCAAGGGTTTCTGCGTAGGCACCGATAAGGAGTGCGGGCCCACAGCTCTGCACGCGTCTGCTCCTGCTTGCGCTTTCTCCAGCACCACCTGCGCTCGCTCGTCGAACGAACGAGCAGCACTCTGTACATCGAGAACCAAGCTGCGCATCGTATGCCTGCCGCCCTCGTCGGCAACAGGCTGAAGAGCACCGCTGCTGTCTGCCACTGTCGGTGTCACCTCGTTCTTGGCGATGCGTGCTGCCTGCTCCTGCAGCGCCACCAGCGTGCCATGCAGCGCTTGCATCATTCGGACTGGAGCGATGTCATGCACTGGATCCACTGCAACTGTGACCTCTGCCACATTTTCATGCAGGTAGGCCATGTCAGGCTGTTCTGCTGCTTCTCCGTCTTTGTCTGTCTCTGTCTCCTCGTCAGACTCGTCTCCCGCCTCGTCGTCTCTGCCCACTTCCGGCGCCCTGGATGCTGGCCCCAACAGACGTACCAGGGCTTTGTCCACACCGTCCACTGGTTGCAGACAGGCTTCGATGTGGTCTGGCACGCCGTCCTCCGGCAACCGTGTCGGGGCAACATCCTCCCGGGCGGATACCTCGGAAAAGGTTGCGCACTGCAGCTTGCGCTCCCTCACGATCTGCATATACTCGCCGCGCTTGACTGTTGCCCAGTACGCCTTGTGGAGTTTGTGCGCGGCGCCCGAGAAAACGATGTTCAGAGAGTCCACAAGCGCGCCCTGCTCCGGGGGCAGCTCCATGGTCGGGATTTGCGCCGTGGGCTGGGCGAAGAGTATAGTGTTGCCCGAGATGCCTTTCTGCTGGACATCCGGAGCGCCCTTGCCGAGGCGGACTTGCTTCCAACAGCATCGGCCAAGGGGCGCCAGCATCTTAGTAGCTTTCGAAGCGTTGCGGACGAGCATGAGCTCCCGGCCGATCCAGTTGTCGTTGACCAAGGCGTTTAACGGCATCTTCGGTTTCTTGGCGCACAGGTCATTGAGGCAATCCCAACAAACCCACACCAACGCGTTGGCATCTCCCACCCCTAGCGGCATGTGACCGATGCGGGCTCCCTGATAAGCCGCCGACCTTGTAAAAACAAAGGCAGGCTGAGATCACCGCAGGTTCCCAGCCGTTGCTCTGGTGGTGCAACCACAGGACTCGGCGGGATGCAGCAGCCACCAGGACTTCTGGGTGCTCCCGGATGCTGGTTGAAAAATGAAGGTGCTGGAGGAGACCACACAAAGAGGGGTAATGGTGTAGAAGTCAGAGAGGACTACAAGTAAAGGGTGCGTACTACCAAGGACCGTCGCTTCGAAAGTACCTGCGACCCGGACCGACTAATCGGGCCCAGCAATCCTTCTCCAGTTCTCAACTACATTAGTCGGTTTTTCGAATGATCGAGAATAGTCTAGCTGCTGAGACGCTCAGCTGGACCCGAATAGGTTGGGGATAATACGCTGGACGCGTGCAGCTGTTCACACGGGATCAGTGGCCACCGCTGCCTGTACCTGTCCACGTCCAGGAGCTACTGCACGAGCTCCGGGGACTGCAAGTAGTACACCCCGCGGTGCTTCACCAGAGCACGCTTGGGTGGAGCATCTGCCTCGCCATCGGATAGGTCATCACGATCGCTTGCTGAGTCGGCGCAGTGCTCAAAGACACGTTCCTCCGGCACTGCCCCAAACAGGCTCAGTTTGTGGCGGTGCTCCAGGTAGTCTTTCTGCGCACAGACTACGCAGGCTGCCTCGCATCGGGGCACCGCCTCGCCGCCCGAGAAGCGGTTGCCCTTGCTGCCCGGGTGACAGAACTGCTGGAAGTGAGCAAAATTCTGCACCATGATCCTCTTCTCCTGGGCGGCTATCGGCCTGCAGCCGGCCTCTGTCATCAGGAACAGCACCCGTTTGCGGTATTCCGCCTCGCCCGCGTGGCCCTGCTGCTTGCGCCGCGCAAAGTCCCCCTCTGTAAGAAAGTCGCACTCGCAGAGCTGGCACACGAGCGGCCCCGTCATGACGGGGCGGGCGGAGAAGACGCGCAGCTGGCCCCCCTCCACCTCACCGCCGGGAACGTAGCAGGTCTTCCCCGCGGAAGCGGCCGACGCCCTGCGCACCCGCTCCGCGTACCGCTGGCGAATTCTTTGAGCTGCGCGGGCTGAGTAGCACCGCGGCTGGACACCAGCTCCTTGTAGACGGCAAGGCGCCGCAGGATTGCCTTGGTCCGGATGCCACTCTCCAGCATCAGCAGGTCCTGGTCGATCCTGTTCTGCGCCTCGTCAGCGAACCCTTCCATGGGTTTGGGAGGGCCTCCGCCTCCGCGATGCGAGTCGCTGTTGTGTCATCGGTCTCCAACTGCTGGAGGGCCTGGAGCTCGGCCTCCTGCTCCGGGGAGAACTGCTTGGCCTTCCGTGCTTTCCGAACTATCCAGCCTAGTTGCCGCTCTGCAACACTACGCCCGGCGGACTCCTTCGGAAAGCGGCCGAGGTCTCGCACCTGTTGCATGACCTCCTCGATCTTCGTCTGCTGCATGAGCCCGACGGGCTTCGTATCCGCCCGCTGCAGAGTTTGCAGCTCGGCCTCCTGCTCCGGTGAGAAATGTTTGGCCTTCCGTGTTTTTCGGATGTGCCAAGCCAACTGCCGCTCTGCAAGCGGGCGTTGAGCGCTCTCCTTCGGCCAGCTGCCGAATTCGCGCACCTGCTGCAGGATCTCATCGGTCTTCTGCTTCCGCTTGAACTCCTCGGTTGCAGCACGCTGAGCAACAGCACCTGCAGCACGCTGAGCAGCAGCGCTGACGGCGCGTGACTCCTCGAGGTCTTGCAATTCCAACATCACGTCACTAGGAATGCTCTCGCGGTGTTCAAAGAAACGTTTGGCCAAGTTGTTTTCGGCTCGTGCTTCCTCAGACGTTCCATGATTTCTGATCGGTATACGACCGAACTGCTTCACGTCCTCGACGAGCGTTTGCAGAGATCCGCTTAATGCAGAACGCTGAAGGGCAGCGCTGACAGCGGCTGACTCTGAAGGCGTGGCGCATTCGAGGGCTTGCAACTCTAACATAACGTCATTAGGAATGCTGTCGCGGTGGTCGGAGAAACGTTTGGCCAACTTGTTTTCAGCTCGTACTTCCTCGGACGTTCCTTTCTTTCGCATCGGTATACGACCGAACTGCTTCACCAGGTCAACAATCCTTTGGACAGTACCGTTCAACACAGCACGCTGAGGAGGGGCACTGCTCACTGCAGCAGGCTGAGGAGCACCGCTGTTGGGTGCAGAAACGTCAGGAGCATCAGAACGCTGAAGGGCAGCGCTGACAGCGGCTGACTCTGAAGGCGTGGCGCATTCGAGGGCTTGCAACTCTAACATAACGTCATTAGGAATGCTGTCGCGGTGGTCGGAGAAACGTTTGGCCAACTTGTTTTCAGCTCGTACTTCCTCGGACGTTCCTTTCTTTCGCATCGGTATACGACCGAACTGCTTCACCAGGTCAACAATCCTTTTGACAGTACCGTTCAACACAGCACGCTGAGGAGGGGCACTGCTCACTGCAGCAGGCTGAGGAGCACCGCTGTTGGGTGCAGAAACGTCAGGAGCATGGCGCCCAGACCGAGAGCTACCAGCATGCCGCGGCATTACTGTGTACAGTGGGTGCTGGAAAGTTCCTGTGTAAGGATAGCTCGAGGCAACATGGCTAGGGAGAACTTGATCATGATGATGGTGATGAGGGAAATTCGTTGTGGAGGAACCTCTGATACCGACACTGCTACGCACATGAAGGTGTCTTGAAATGAGGCACAGCCAGAGTTGATATACAATGAGGCGTTTGAAAACGAGACACTGCTATCAACGCTTTTATAACTCAACGACGTCTGATTTCGACACTGCTACGAACATGGGGGTTGTCTTGCAATGAAGCACGGCCATGACCTGATTTAGATTCCACAGAAACACATGCAGAATTGTTTTGTTTTTCAAACACCGAAATTCTCTGTAAACGAGACACTGTGAACGACTGCAGAACAGGCGCTTGTAGCAAAGGAAGTGCAGGCTGAGAAGCACCGCGGGCGAAGGTGAATGAATCCGTTGGGCAACGTGAGCACAGACCGAAACTCTGTGCAGGCACTCTCAAGGGAGCCAGGGCAGGCTGAGGAGGAATGCAGGCCGCAAACACTATTCGTGCACCAGACGCCACAACAGTAAATAGTGCAGGCTGAGAAGCACCGCATAAACAACGAAACTACCAAACGATATGTTTGAGGCAAACCTAGTTGGCATCCCGCAAGGCGCAAGACAAAGATGCTTGCCATGTCCAGCAAGCTGAGAAGCATCGCTGACAAGACAGGAGAAAGCTCACCTCAAGCTTTCTCCTGAGGGGTGGCTTTCAAGAATGCGGCACTTCTTGGCGGATTCCGGCGTCGTGCTCCACTCATTCATCCGCTTATGCTCGCCTGATTGCTGAAGCTCTGTGCGCATCCCCAGTGTTCTCAATTTTTTAATGAAGTACTGCGCCTCAGACACGACGGAGTCGTCAATGTGGGTCACGCTGTGCACCGTCATGCCATCTTTTGAACAGCCAGTAATGAGCAACAAGCAGACTCTGTGCTTCGCTCGGTTGGGCGGATCCATTTTGAACGAGAGCAAGTTGTCAACTGAGCAGTGTCCGTGAATCGTCACTGAGTGGGAAGACTCACCGTCAGAAGCGTCCGTGACACCTGGTGTGGACACGACGAAGCCAGCCGCAGTGGATACGCACCGAGACTTCTGCGTGGTACGAACGAGAACGACTGCCAAGTGGCAGTTCCGGGTAAGCTGAGAAGCGTCACCCCCCCACCCGCTGGTGAGTACTGCACGCGCATGCCGTAGAAGGGGCAAGACCGTATCTCAGAGAGCTGTGCCGCGAGCATTGCATCCTGGCTCTCGCGGCACTGCTTCAGGATCTCCAAGACGACATTGTAAGACGTATTCGGGGCGTGCGATTCTGAAGCGGTGAAACGGCCACCACAGTCGTGTTGACGAAAGTCCGTTGAGGTGTGTCATCCTGTGCATTCGCAGCCACATTGCGCACGCGTCGTATGATGCGACAATTGCTCAGTGGAGGGAAGGAGATAGCTTTCTCGTCGTGAACTTTTTTGAATTCTTGCATGCTGTCAATGCCAGTCAAGGCGAAGGCTGCCGCTTGTGATACGCCGACTTTGCACGAGCCACTGAAATCACGAGCAGTAGTCGTAAAGAACACGCGCTCGCCTGTGTTCTCCACCACAGAGTCGGCTGGCTCCGGTTCCTCAAGCCTCATCCCATTGACCTGCAACAAGAGTGGCAAGTTTGCATTCGGATCATCCGACGCCATAGCCAAAAAGGCACAGCAGGAGAGGAGTGCTTCTCCGGTGAGAATCTGCGAAGCCTGGTCTGGATCCCAAGTACCCGCATGAGCGGTGGTCAGCTGCTCCCGGTCCATCGCGAAGTCTTGAGTGGCTGCTAAGTCGTGTAGTTGAGTCATTCTGGGACAAGAGCATGCGGAATCCACCACGCGATCTTGCGACAAGTTCAGCTCCAGTTTGCCGTCGAATTTGCCCGCCACGTTGAGAAACAGCAGCGGTTGTCCTTTGTGAGAGCGACAAAGCTCTATGTTGGTGGATCCCCAGACTGCAATCACAGCCTCCGCTGTCTTGGAGTTACTCGTCTGTGCGCCGTCGACCAGATGTACACTTGCCACTGGAGGGTGGCCAGCGGGAGTGCGGGTTTCTGAAACAGAATGAACCACAGCCATGACATCGAAGCAACGCTGCGATTTGATGTTCATCATGTCTGCCACTGTAGTCGCTGGAGCCGGCGCCGATGCCAAGGAGGTCTCCTCCGGAGAGCTTTTGAGCACTGGACTGCAGGTTGTGCGCTTGAGGTCGACCACGACACGAACAGACGTATGCACAAAAGCGTCCTGCTGCCGACTGCCCAGGCCGACGCTGGAGAGTTTCCACGCCGTCATCGGAGGGAACTTTTTCAGAGCAGCTTGGACTTCTGCTGGGGTTCCTTTGAGGATGGCCTCACAATAGTGCTCTGAGTCTGTGCCAAGCAGAATGCATGTGAATCGGTTTGCATGGACTAGCTGGCCATTGTTCCTGCTCTTGTACGAGTACTTGATCTCCCTGGGCTTGTATACTCGGACAAGGAAATCTTGGGTTTTGGCGCTGCTCTTCGTGAGAAAACCCAGTGGAGACGTCGGCTGTTCTGCAGCAGCAGCCATGGTAGCTCACCCGGAGGATCACCGTGGAGCGCACAGTGACACAAGCTGAGAAGCACCGTGCACGGCACTGTGAGACTGTTGAGCGGATGCGGACAAGGCTCGCTTTTGCCGCGAACTCCTGCAATCCAAGTTCTTTGAACCAGAACGGCAATGAATACAGAATTGCAAAGTTACAAGTGATGCCTCCACGAAGCACCCCCCCTGTGGAGTCGAGAAAGCGTGTTGCTGTATGTGTGCGTGACTCGATGGATGTGATGTGTGTGCTGTGTGGCCCCGCCCCAAGAAATGTTTCGCTTCTCAAGGCCCCCCCCGCTCCACGAATCCCATTGGGGGGTCGAGATCCCCGCTGTGGTGGGCGGAGACGCCAAAGGCTTCGAAAACCGCGAGGGAGGGAAGGATAAGGGAAAAGAAAAGGACGGAGAGGGAGGGCTCGGAGGCCCTTGGAGGGGGGGATGTGCCCATCCGAGGGAACGGTGCACCCCCCCCTCCCCGTCGTGAAATCGAGGCACCAGCCGTGGCAACGACCCCCCCCCAATCCCCCTCCGCGACCTGAGTAGACCACCCAGGCCAGCGGAGGACGTCATAGGGGGCGGGGGTTCTGACTTCGATGAAAGAAGTGAAGGAAAGAGGGGGGGAGGATCAGGCAGACGAAAGCCCTTTTAGGCTTTCCCCGGCGTGTGGAAATGCCCTCTTTGGCTTTTGCGGGGACTAACCCGCGCGGTCGCCCGCAGGCGACAGGGCGCCCAGGCCCTCTCCGCGCGCGCATGCGCGTGGCAAACTACATGCGCACGATCGCCCGTGGAATCGAATGGAACCGTCCGCGGCGAGTCGTCCGCGGCGACTCAGGACCACGTCGCCCTGGAAGAAGAGGCGCTACAAGGATGCATTCTGCGACGCTGGACATCCTGATGCGACGAGGACGCTGCAGAGAAACATTCTGCGCGCGTACGCACGACCTGGAACGACAAGCACAATACTGGAACAAATTCGGTGACGCTGGACTCCCCGATGGGACGAAGAAGCAGCAGAGACACGTCTCAAGGCGCAGCAACACCGAAGTGACGCAAACGCACCCCGCGACACGACAAGGACGCTGCAAGAAGAAACTCGGCGACGCAGGAGTGCGTGGAAGCTACAAAGGCATGGAAAGGAAGCTACGAGGAAACTACAAAGTATTCAAAGCGTCTCGAGCTTAGGGAGCGCAGAGACACGTCTCAAGGCGCAGCAACACCGAAGTGACGCAAACGCACCACGCGACACGACAAGGACGCTGCAAGAAGAAACTTGGCGACGCAGGAGTGCGTGGAAGCTACAAAGGCATGGAAAGGAAGCTACGAGGAAACTACAAAGTATTCAAAGCGTCTCGAGCTTAGGGAGCCTTCCTCAGAGCCCTTGTGCGCACGACTCGGGGCAGCCGGCCGCCCTCCCCTCCTGTTCGTCGTCCTCCTCCTCCTCCTGCTCGTCCTCGTCCTCCTCCTGCTCGTCTTCTTTCTCCTGCTCCTCCTCCTCCTCCTCCTCCTCCTCCTCTTTCTCCTGCTCCTCCTCCTCCTCCTCCTCCTCCTCCTCCTCTTCCTCTTGCTCGTCCTCGTTCTCGTCGTCCTCGTCTTGCTCGTCCTCCTCCTCCTGGTGCTCTCTCCTCCTCCTCCTCTTCCTCCTCCTCCTCCTCCTCCTCCTCCTCCTCCTGGTGGTCCTCGTTCTCCTCCTCCTGGTGCTCTCCCCCCCCCTCCTCCTCCTCGTCCTCCTCCTCCTCCTCCGCCTCCTCGTCCTCCTCCTCCTCTTCCTCCTCCTCCTTCTCCTCCTCCTCCTGGTAGTCCTCCCCCTCCCCTCCTCCTCCTCTTCCTCTTCCTGGTCGTCCTCGTTCTCGTCCTCCTCGTCTTGCTCGTCCTCCTCCTCCTGGTGTTCTCTCCTCCTCCTCCTCCTCCTCCTCCTCCTCCTCCTCCTCCTCCTCCTGGTGGTCCTCGTTCTCCTCCTCCTGGTACTCTCCCCCCCCTCCTCCTCCTCCTCCTCCTCGTCCTCGTCCTCCTCCTCCTCCTCCTCCTCTTCCTCCTCCTCCTCCTCCTCCTCCTCCTCCTCCTCCTCCTCCTCCTCCTGGTACTCCTCCCCCTCCCCTCCTCCTCCTCCTCCTCCTCCTCTTCCTGGTCGTCCTCCTCCTCCTGGTCGTCCTCCTCCTCCTGCTCGTCCTCCTCCTCCTCCTGCTCGTCCTTCTTCTCCTGCTTCTCCTGCTCCTCGTCCTGCTCCTGCTCGTCCTCGTCCTCCTGGTCTTGCTCGTCCTCCCCCTCGTCGTGCTCTTGCCCCTGCTGAAAATGTAGCCCAGGAATGGGAGTTTTGGGAAGTCGAAGAGCACGAAGTTGCCTACAGTTGGCTACGGGCATTCAAAATGTGGCCCGGGAATGGAGTTCTGGGAACTCGAAGAGCACGAAGTGGCCTACAGTTGGCTCCGGGCATTCAAAATGTGGCCCGGGAATGGAGTTCTGGGAACTCGAAGAGCACGAAGTGGCCTACAGTTGGCTCCGGGCATCCAAAATGTGGCCCGGGAATGGCGTTCTGGGAACTCGAAGAGCACGAAGTGTGTGACTGTTGCATCCGGCCCCCCAGAATGTGGCCCGGGAATGGCGTTCTGGGATGTCGAAGAGCACTTTGTGTGTGACTGTTGCATCCGGCCCCCCAGAATGTGGCCTGGGAATGGAGTTCTGGGAAGGCGAAGAGCACGAAGTGTGTGACTGTTGGTGAAAAACGAGCCCGGCTCATGCCGCCCGGAAACGCCCCAACACCTGCCCGGACCCCCCTGTGGAGTGATCTGTGAGCTCTTTTGACACTACTAGAAACCTATCAGTCTTCGCTGTTAGGTAAATATGAAAATTGTTATAAACCGTTTACGACACGTTTACGGGTCGCAAATAAAGCGCGCACGACACCTCCGCGAAACGTTTCAACGAAACGCCCAAAAAGCGCACGTGGCAGTGCACGATGCGCACGCATAGCTTTTTCTACACAAGTTCACCTAACGCCTGGGACAACTGTAAAAGACTTGCGCGCACGCAACGCATGTGAAACACATGCGAAACGCGCGCGCGTGCACGTAACACATAACCGAACCGCGCATAGCACAGGTACAGAATTTGCCCGATAAGTGCCTGGCGCGTGAATATACCGCATGTCAGGAATCATAGATTTACACCTGCTCCCGCTTGGTCTTTCCAGCTTCCCTTGGTAAGAGATCTCGCCGGTTTCGCGCGAGCGCTGTCAGCGCAAACTTGATTGTTCCACGCGATGCGTTCTGCGATGGCGGCGCCGAACTGTTTCGGGCGCCAGGTGCGCGCCCTGGCGTCGTTCGCCCAGTGCCCCAGGAGGCTGCGATGCCGATCTCGCGTGTCAGCCGAAGCCGCTTCGACTTCGCCGCTGCCCCGAGCGCGCGCCTCGTTCTCCCGGCTGGAACTCGCGCGCGCGATCGCGCGAGGAGGCGGGCCGCGCAATTGCCTGGCGCCCGCGCGCGAGGGGTCTGGCCGGGGCGGAACAGACGCGGGGGCGCGTTGAGGCCTCGCGCGCCAACAGAGGAAATGCCCTTGACGCGCCTGGCCGCAGCGGACTCGACAGCCGCGCGGAGACGGTCGATGCCGGATCTTCTTTCAGGGCGGCCAGCGCGCCGAACGACGCGCGCGCGGGGAGGTCTCTTCAGCGCCCCTTCGGCAGAACCCAAGCGTTGCCTTGGGCCCCCGGGCTCCCGCGTGCAACCGCCCCGCTGCGCGCGGTCGCCGACCAGGCGCGGGCGCCGCTCGTCGCGGCGGAGCTTCGGACAGAGGGTGATCCGAAAGGTGGGGGTCAGAAATTTGGCTTGGCGCGGGTTGCCCCCGCAGTCGCGCGGGTTCCACGAGGCGCGCCCTGGCGCATCGCGCGGATGTGGTTCAGGGATGCTCGTGGCACCGCCACGTTCCTGCATGCCCCGCGTTGCCCGACGCTTCGCGCTGGCGCATCCAAGGCGGATCGGGCGCCCCTTTCAAGGAATTGTCTTGGGATGTCAGAGGTGGCGGGCTCAGCCCATGACAAACGTTTCAGGCGCCCGTCGGCGCCGTGATCCAGTTGCGACGAGCGCCGGCAACGAGGCGATCCCCCCTCTGCACGCGAAACAGACGCGAAAGGAATGCGCCCCGCACGCGGCGCGCGCGTCACGCCCGTGCGATACGAGCACGAAGCGCGCGCAACATGATTCTGGCGAAGGACCCGCATGCAGTCGCGAACGCATCGTCGCGTCGCCGCCTTCCGTCGGCCCCGCCAACGGGGCTGCGAGCCGCAAGGGGGGGGGCGCTAAAGAGTGGGCGGATCCGCCGCGCGGACTTCGCGGGGCCGTCGGCGCTGCCGCGAACCGCGCGGGGGATGCGCCGAAATGGGGCGCCGCCGCCGCCGCGCCGGCCCTGCCGCCGCCGCCGTCGGCGCGGCCCCCGATGGGGCCGCGAATCGCGCGGGGGGCGCGCCGACGTGCGGCGGCGCCGCCTTGCGACACTTGCCGCTGGGTCTCTCGGTGGAGCCCCCCGCGGGGCCACGGGCCGGGCGGGCGGCGCGCCGGAAGGGGCTTTCGGCGGAGCCCCCTCTCGGGCAATGCTCGGGGCGAGGGGCGAGCTCCAATGGAGCGGCGTCTCCGCGTGGACTTGCGGCGAGGCCCCCCGCGGGGCGGCGACGCGCGCGGGGGGCGTTCCCGCGATGCGAACCGCGCCGCTGGAGCCCTCGGCGGGGCACCTGCGGGGGCCGCGAACCGCGCGAGCGGCGCGCCGACATGGGTCGGCGTTGCCACGCGAACCTGGCCGATTGATTTTTCGGTGGAGCTCCCATGCGGGGCCGCAATGCGCGTGGGCAGCGCGCCGAAATGGAGCGGCGCCATCGCGTCGACTCTGCCGGCGAGCCGTCGATTGAGCGTTCTATTGCGCCGAACTTCCAATGGGCGAGACCAAGCCGGACGGTGCCGACGCGTGGGCGCCGCCATGTGGGCCTTCGGTCGGGCCCCCGACGGCGCCGCGAACCGCGCGGA
This sequence comes from Prorocentrum cordatum, assembly GCA_963575745.1. Lineage (NCBI taxonomy): Eukaryota > Dinophyceae > Prorocentrales > Prorocentraceae > Prorocentrum > Prorocentrum cordatum. The sequence continues at coordinate 16,523 of CAUYUJ010005222.1, forward strand.
GCGCGCGCCGAAATGGGGCGGCGGCGCCGCGTGGACCCTGACGCGGGGGCTTTCGGTGGGGCCCCCCACGGGGCCGCGAGCCGCGCAATGGGGCGCGCCGAGTGGGGCAGCGCCGCCGCGTCGCTGGGGCCACCTGCGCGGCCGCCGCACCGCGCGCGGAATGCAGTCGCCACGCGCCTGAGCCGCACGCGATGCGCATCCAATGTCTTCGCGAAACCTAAACGAACGTGCGTGCGCATATATATATATATATATATATATATATATATGTATACACATACATGCATACACTGGGTCAGAAGGCACGCGGATAGAGACGCCCGCGAAACTCAAGGGGCACAAATGCACGGATTGCATGCCACGCATGCGCGGCACGTCCACTGACCGCTTCTAAGACGCACGCGAGACGTCACGCCCGCGCGGAACGCGCACGATACGCATTTAAGACGCATGGGGAAATTCTATCCGCCACGGTGTCTTTTGTTGCGCGAAAGGGGTTCCCCCCCTGGGAATCGGCCCCTATCCGTTGAACCTTCGGCCCCGACCCTACCCTGAGGATTCTTTCGTCGGCCCAGATGCCAAATGTCCGGGGGCGCGCCGCGTCTTGTCGCGCGACCTTGCCAGGCCCGCGACGATCCCGAGACGGGGCTCGCGAGACGGTCCGCGGGGTCTTTGGGTCGCCGCGCGATCGGCCCAAGGCGCCCCGGAAGGCCCCGAGACGGCCCCAGAGGCCATCGTGGCGCATTGAGGGGGCCCCGAGAGACCGCGCGCATTTATTTGCTTCACGTGTTCCATGCGTTGGGGGCCCTCGACTCCTCGAGCCCCCGCCGCCCCGAGACAGCCCGACAGGCGCCCGACGCCCCGAGACTGCCCGGGAAGTCCCCGAGAGGGCTCCGAGACTGCCCGAAAGGGTTCCAAGACGGCCCCAGAGGCGGCCCCCGACAGGACCTCCGCGACATCGCAACGAACGTCCAGGATGCCTCTGAACCGCGGCCCGCGCGCGCAGTCATATATATATATATATATGCAGGCGAAACGCATGCGAGACGCACGGAGAACGCGCGCGAAACGCATGCGAAGGATACGCGTACACATGTATGTGTAGATGTGTAAACATGTTTGTATATATATATATATACATATATGTAGACACGCATGCATACATACACATATATGTAGTGCGTGCGTGTAGCACGTTATTTGCAACAAAAAGAAGAAACACTCAACGGATGTAGCGCGGCACTCGCGCGAGACGCATCGACGCGCACGCGGCGCGCTTACGAAACCGATGAGAACGCATATGCCACATTATAGGATTCGCACACGAAGCGCGCACGACACGCACAGGACACGAAGGCGGCACATGAACAAAGCATGCGCGGCGCGTTTACGACGCGCTTCTGCGTTTCACGCGCAAAACCGAGTGCGCGACGCATGTGACGCACATCGAAAGTTCAACGCCTTGCGAACATGTGTTGAGCCGAGCGCGCGCGAAACGCCGATGAAACGCAGCCAAAACGGATGCCACAAGCGCGCGCAATTGCGAGCGCCCGCGCGCATTGGAAGGGGGCCGCCGCCAGCTTGCGGGGCAAAGCTGGCGCCCAGGTGGCCGTGGCAGAGGTTGGCGAGGATCGGGCGGCGAGGGCTTGGAGGGCGACGGCGAGGGCGGACATTTTGAGATGGGGCTAGGCCGGAAGATGTTCGAAGAAATGGGGCTTCACGGCTCAGGTTCGGGCCGGGCTGACGGGCCCGCCCGCTGGCGGAAGCCCGCTGGGGCTGCCGCGAAGACGGCGGCGGACGCGCTCGACGCCGTCGAGTGGCTGAAAGAGGAACTCGCCCGAGCGAAGCGCGCCGCCGCCATGGCGGAAGCGAGGCAGATGAAGACGTCGATCGCGCTTGCCCCGACCGAGCGCATGAGGGCCAAGGTGTTCTGGGGCAGGTCAACAGCGAGACGGCCACCTTGACGGACGGGCAAGGGCAGCAGAAGAATCAGGCGGCGCAGGCCTTCTCGACCCAGGTGTGCGAGAGCGAAAAATTTGCGCCCGCGCGACGGCGGGCTCCTTGAGGACGGAGGTGGAGCGGGCTCTACCCGATGCGGTTGGGCGCTACAACCTACAGGTCAATTCTGCAGCCCAGCAGAACAAGGCCGCCGCGGGCAAGACGCGCGGCCGTGCATTCTCGGCGGCGACGGTTTCGGTGGGCTTTGAGAAGGTCACCAGCGAGGACGTGGGTGCCATTTGGCCCAAAGACCCGCTCTCGCCCCAGGGGGGTTCGGTTGCCCAGGATGGGGCCATCCTCGCGGCCGGGCGCCTCCTCGCGACCCCCGCGGGCAGCGGGCGCGAGATCGCGCTCAAGCGCGCCGTCGCCCGCCACCCAGGGCTACTCGATCGATGGGGTCAGCCGTGGCGTCGCAGGTGCAGGATTTTGCGAGACCGCGCGGACGCGCGGTCCGTTTCCTGGCGGCCACAGGGGTGGCCCCAGAAGGGGGCCGCTTTAAAGGCAGCGCCCACGGCCCAAACGAGTCAGAGTCGGCAACTGACAGACGAGGGACAGACAGACATAACGTCGAGCAGGGCTCATGGCAGAGCATGGCGATCCATCGTCGCCGCTTGCCCGCTCTCTTTTCCGCGCCGCGCCCGGGCTCGGCGACCTGGGGCCAGGCGTCGCGCGGCCGACGGGGGCCAGGAAAATCTCTCCAGGCAGTTGCATACGTGCGCCGGAGTATGAGATGTTTTGATTGCACGTGTCTGCTCTTTGCCTGCCTCGCTGCCGGCGCCCCCCCACCTTTTCTCTCTGCTGCCCACTCGCCCGCCCCTCCCCGCCGGCGCATGGAACTGCTGACCGCCGGGCGCGAGCAGCGACGAGCTCAGTTCCGAAGCCCCGTTCCGACCATTCTTTTCCTCGCGCCCCCGCTTCCGCCCTGGCAGACAGAGCCTGGCGGCGGCGGCAGGCAAGCCAGCGCGCGCCGCCCCAGTCTTTCGGCGCGGCCATGGCTGGGGGGGGGCCCGAGACTACCTCGCCCAAAGGGCGGGGGGCCGGGCGCAGGCTTGCCCCTTGGAGCGCCCGTGGGGAATCTTTTGATGTTTTAGCATTATTAGATCTCTAGCCGTTGGCGGCACGGCGGGTCAGCTGCGGCCAGAGCGCCGAGAGCTCCCGACCCGCTCCCGTGCATGGCAGGCGCAATCAGAGAGCGGTCAACCCGACTGTGCTTACGCACATTGTTTTTCTAATCATACTACTAGTGCCTATTACTACCACTATTATTACTACGACTACTACTACTACTACTACTACTACTACTAGTACTACTACTACTACTACTACTACTACCACTACTACTACTACTACTACTACTACTGCTGCTGCTGCTGCTACTACTACTACAACGACGACGGCTACTACTACTACTACTATTCTACTATTACTCCTACTACTTTCCTTTTACTACTACTACTAATACTACTACTACTACTACTAC
>CAUYUJ010005222.1:25000-63287 GCA_963575745.1 Prorocentrum cordatum
AGGTGCGTAGCTGTCGGTTGGGGTTCAAAGCAGCAGCAGCCAGTAGAGCGGCACTCACACATTCATTTAGTCAGATGCGCTCTTCCTCATCCCCCTCCCTCCTCCCACGTCCTCCACCCCCATCATGAATTCTGAGGACGTGCCGCAATCCCAGCAAGCCATGACACGGCTCTCGTGATCGACCCTATCGAGAACGTACATGTTGTGACCGTTACGGCTCTCCGAGAGACGAGATAAGGGACAGGCAGTAGCTTGGATACTTCTCGTCGTCTCGTCTGGCTTTGGAGGGTGTCGTTAGAGCGCGCGTGCGACGAAGTTCGCTCATCGTACAGTTTGTTCAAACCCGACTCACTTGTGTGGCCGCCTTGAGGGTTGGTTGTCCTGGAGCGGAGTGGCAACATCGGCCCCAGGACCCACAAAGCGCGGGAGAGGCGGAGGAGGGATGGAGGCAGCTAAGGCGGCCCCAACAATGGGTTTCACGGCAGGCTCCGAACTTAGGTTTTCCGGGACGGGGGGTTGTCGTTGGCCAGTGGGGCAAGCTTTGGGCTAGAAACCACAGACACCTACACATGAATTCGCTATCTTGTTTATAATTTGCTAATTCTCTGTCGGACGCCCCCCTCCCTTTTGAGCCGCGGCTTTGAAGACTCGGTCGGCGGTATCGTTTCGCATGGCTATGAAACGCCCTCGGGATCCAAGGGGGAGGACGTCGGCCTGGGGGGCCCTGCGCTGCTCCTGGCACCTGTGTCCCCCCCGCCCTCGGCTGCCCTGACCTTGAGCATGTGCTGGGTCTCCTCGGCAGTGGCTCCGATGGGGCGGCCAGGCTGGGAGGCCTGGGCGAGGGCGGCGGCAGCGTGCTTGGAAGCACCCTTCTGGTGGGGCCCCTCGGGGCCCTGGTCCATCTCGCCCTTGCCGTTCTGTCCGACGGGGACGGTGTGGGCCAGGTCCTGCTTGCTGGGGTCGTCCACCTACGCGGCCTCCACCGGCTGCTCGGAGGCGGCGTTGCCATTTTCGTGAACGATGCGTTGGTGCTCGGCGTCGAGCTTGGCCGCCATGGCGTCGATCTCGGTCTGAAGACCCGGGTTGATTTGCGCTTCCGTCAGGATCTTGTTTTCTTCGAGCTGCGCAAGGGGTGCAGCTGCCTCAAGGGCTTGCTGAGGGTTGACCTCGATGCCTGCACTCTGTTGCGCCCTAGCGTCGGCTGTTTGTACTGCGACTCGTAGTGGCGCCTCAAGTTGTAGGAACTCCGAGTGGATGGTCTCGCACTTCTTTGCGGCGGCGTCAATTCACTTGACATGTTCTTCGATCTTGGTGAGGTGCCAGCTGACGCCCTTCTGCTTGCCCCCAAGGCGGGCACGTTGGGTATTGAGCTGGTGCGTTAGGATCTGCGTCTGCTGATCGGGCGACCTGCTAGCCAAGACCTGGGCCTTGGCTTGCTTGAGTTTTTCTGCAGCCGCAGCGTAGTGGGATCCTTCCACTCCCTCGATTCGGTGCCAGAAGTTGACGACCTGGATGTAGACCTGGACTGGGTCAGCTGGAATTTCAGCTGCTTCATTTCCTCCCGCATGCACTTCAATGACGCTGGCAGCAGCGTCGGCGGCGGCGAACTGCACGCGGGACCAGCGATCTGGCTCGCTCGTAGAGTTCTGCAGTTGTGTGGAGGACGTGGTGGTGTCTTCCTTGGGGGCCTTGCAAAACGCTGCACCGCATTTCCCAAAGCGCTTGTGCTCCAAGCCAGTCCAAGACCATCCCCCGCACCCACGCATGATGGATGCGGACACGCCGGGTAGGGTCTGCAGGCCCTCGTCTGTGAATGGTCCCGCTTCCGACTCCATGGGCGGCGCCATGCTGTCAGCAGCAGCCGCGCGGCGAGCGGCGCACGGGGCCGCCGGCCTCGGCGATGGCACGCGCGAGGGCTGCTTGGCGCAAGCCAGCCAGGCCTGGAAAGGGGCTGCCCTTCCACCTCGGTTTCGAGACTCTGGAGTCGGGACGGGAGGCAAGCTTGAGCCAACAGGGCTACGGGGAGGGGGACGAGGGAGGAGGAGGAGGAGGAGGAAGAGGAGCAAGAGGAGGGAAGAGAAGGGGGGAGGGTGGAAGGAAGGCTCGGTGGGGCGAGAGGGGAGAACGCCAAGCTAGGCGCGCTCACGCGCCATATCGGACATCTTACCACTCCAATCCATTATTGCGCCATGTTTTCTCCTATTTGCCGGCTCGTGTCATAGCGGACCTGGAATTCCAACAGGGTACTTCATCGTGGCATGCGCAGATAGACAAAGGGAGTTGCGTACATGGGAGAAAAGGAGGTGGCGGATGAGCAGGAGGATGGGCAGGAGGAATAAGGGGGACGAACAGCAGCAGCAGGAGTTGGAGTGCAAGGTGCAGGAGCACCATGAGAACCAGGGGAAAGCGGAGGAGGAGAAACTAAGAGGTGACAGCGATGGAGAAACGGTCCGCGCTGGGGCGAGGGCGCCATTCTGAACGACGGGAGCAAGCGCCGATCCTAGACTGAGGCCCGTGCTGCAGCGGGGGCCCTTTTTTGAAGCACGGGAAGCAATCGGATTTGAAAACCATACTGAACATCGCTATTGTTTTTAAAACACCGTGCGCCGAGAGGTCGTGACATTTTGTGGACATAGTCCGAGGAGATGAGGAGAGAAGTATTCATGTTGAGTTGTTGTAAGGGGCGTTCGGGGTGGGTTTTCTTGTGCATGTTTGTGCGCGTTGTGTGCATGTGATTGTGTGTATGTGGGGCTTGTGTGTGCGTTTGTTGTGTCGTTTGTTTGTATGGTGTGTGTAGTGTTGGGAGCTGCGTGTGCTATTGTCCGTTGTGTGTGCTCTGCGTGCGTGGCGTGTTGTGCTGCATGTGTGTGTGTGTGCGTGTGCGCGAGTGTGAAATGTATCTGTGTGTACGGCTGTGTAGGCGATTATGTGTGGTTGCGTGTGCGTGTGTGATTATATGTGTGTTGCGTGCGTGTGCGCTGTGCGTGCGTTGTGTGGGTTCGTGTGTTGTCCTTCTCTGCTGGACGCCCAGGAGGGCGCCACACTCGCTTTTCAAGAGCAGCCTTCGCCCGCCTCGCCGTCCGCCGAGCAAGAGAGAAAGGGGTGTACACACCCGTCGTTGAAAGGAGGTATCGAAGACGCCCGCCCACGGCGAGTCACCGCCGCCCCCTGCCCCTTTGGAAGCGCCTCTGCGGCCGACAGCTGGGCCAGAGCTTGGCCAAGCTATCGGGCCAGTTGTTCCCCGAGTCAGTTTGGAAAGACTTCGGGGAACGCACTGGGGAGCAAGAAGAGGAGGAGGAAGAGGGGGAAGATGAGGAACAAGGAGGAGGAGAAGGAGGCCTCTTGGGGCACTCTTGGGGCCTCCTGGGAGCTTCCTGGGGGCCTCTTGGAGAGTTTTTGTGGGCCTTTGGGGACTTCTTGGGGGCCTCTTCGGCCGTCTTAGGGCGTTCCTGGCTTGTCTGGCGCTGTCGGATGCCGTCTTGGGGGCCTGTCTGGGTCGTCTTGGGACCCTCTTGGGGCTTATCAGGGGTTCTTAGAGACCATCTTGGGCGTCTTGGAGGCCTCTTGGGCCGTTTTGGGGCCCTCTTGGGGCCGTCTTGGGGCATCTTGGAGGCCTCTTGGGCGATCTTGGGGTCTCTTGCGCCGTCTTGAGCCGTCGGAATTCCGAGAAGAAGCAAATGCCACTTTTTTTCTAACACTTTAGGAACGTCCATGATGTTGGCCTTTTCGTGCTCTCCTGGAAGACCTCCTGGACGCCTTTTGAGCCGTCTTCGAGGCCTGTTAGGGGCCTCTTGGGCAGTCTTGGGCCATCTTAAGGCCATCTTAGGCCGTCTTGGGTGCATCTTGGGCCGTCTTGGAGGCATCTTGGGGCCATCTTGAGGCCTCTTGGGCACTCTTGGGGCCGTCTTGGAGGCCTCTTGGGCCGTCATGGGGCCACCTTGGAGGCCTCGTGTGCGACCTTGGGGGCCTCTTGGGCCGTGTTGAGCCGTCAAAATGAAGAAACGAAGCACATGCCAACTTCTTTTAAAAACTTTAGGACAAGCCATGATGTTGGCCTCTTCGGGCCCTCCTGGAGGACATCTTGGAGGCCTCTTGGGCCGTCTTGGAGGCCTCTTTGGGGGCCTCTTGGGCCGTCTTAGGCCATCCAGAGGCCATCTCAGGCCGTCTCGGGTGCATCTTGGGCCGTGTTGGATGCATCTTGGGGCAATATTCACTGTCTTGGGGGCATATTCGCCGTCTTGGGGGCCTCTTAGGCCGTCTTGGGGGCCTCTTTGGGGCATCTTGGGGACCTTTTGGGCCGTCATGGGGCCACCTTGGAGACCTCTTTGGAGATCTTGGGGCGATCTTGGGAGCCTCTTGGACCGTCGGAAGGCCGAAAGGGCGAAAACTACAACATCCTTCAAAAACCTAAGGACAATCCATTCTGTTGGCCTCTTCGGGCCCTCCTGGAGGACCTCTTGGAGGCCTCTTGGGCTGTCTTGGAGACCTCGTAGGGAGCTATTGGCACATCTTGAGGCCATCTCAGGAAAACTTGGGTGCATCTTGGGCCGTCTTGGAGGCATCTTTGGGCCATCTTAGCCGTCTTGGAGGCCATCTACGCCGTCTTGGAGGCACCTTGGAGGCCATCTTGGGCCATCTTGAGCGAAACATTGGGGGATTGAGGTCCTGGAAGATCTTTCCAGGTGGCCGGCGGAACGGGCCGAAGCCCCAGAGGGAGTTCTTTTAGAAAAAGAACCAAAACCAAAACCGAAAGGGTCTAGCACGCCATGCACCCTTGCGATGAATCGACAGGGGGCGGCGAATCGAAGACGCCTACGGCGAATCACCGCCGCCCCCTGCCTTTTTGGAAGCGCCTATGTGGCCGAACGTTGAGGCCAGACCTGCCAAGCTATCGGACCATGTGTTCCCCGAGTCGGTTTGGAAAGCCTTCGGGGAACACGTGGGCATCTTTAAGATCATCTTGGCCGTCTGGAGGCTATTTTGACTCCTTCGGGCCTTCTTGGAGGACGTCTTGGAGGGCTCTTGGGCCGCCTTGGAGGCCATCTTGAGCGTCTTGGAGGCCTCTTGGGCCGTCTTGGGGGCCTCATGGGGCCGTCTTGGGCCTCTTGGTCGATCTTTGGGGGCACTTGTGCCGTCTCGGGCCGTCGGAAGGCAAACAACTCATGGACAATCAATATTTTTTTGCCTTTTCGGCCCTTCCTGGAGGCCCTCTTGGAAGCCTCTTGGGCCGTCTTGGGCCATCTTAGGGCCATCTTCGGCCGTTTTGGTGGGCTCATGGCCCGTCCGACGCCGTCGGAAGCCGTTTTGGGGGGCCTCTCTGGGCCGACTTGGGGCCCTCTTGGAATGCTCCAGGGCCGTCTTGGAGGCCATCTTGGGCGTCTTAATTGCCTCCTGGGCCGTCTTGGGGGCCTCTTGGGGCCGTCGTGGGGGCCTCTTGGGCCGTTCTGGGGCCATCTTGGAGGCCCCTTGGGCGATCTTTGGGGGCTCTTGGGCCGTATTGGGCCTTAGGATGGCCGAACAGAAGCAAATGTCTAAATCCTCCCCCCCCAAACAACAGTAAGGAAATGTCAAGAGCATAAACAAAACACAGACAATCAATGTGTGTGGTCTTTTCTGGCCTTCCTGGAGGCCTTCTTGGAGGCCTCTTGGGCCGTCTTGGGCCAGCTTCGAGCCAACTTCGGCCATCTTGGTGGGCTCCTGGCCCGTCTGACGCCGTCGGAAGCCGTTTGGGGGGCCTCTCTGGGCCGACTTGGGGCCCTCTTGGGGTGCTCCAGGGCCGTCTTAGAGGCCATCTTGGGCGCCTTGGAGGCCTCTTGGGTCGTCTTTGTGCCCTCTTGGGGCCGCCTTGGGGGCCTCTTGGGCAGCCCTGAGGCCAGTTTGGGGGCATCTAGGGCGCTGTGGGGGGCGATCTTGGGAGCCTCTTGGGCCGTCTTGGGTCGTCGGAAAGCAGAGAAGGAACACATACAACAAACTTTTAAACAGCGAATGATAATCAATGATTTTGGCCTCTTCGGGCCCTCCTGGAGGACCTCTTGGAGGCCTCTTGGGCCGTCTTGGAGGCCTCTTGGACACCTCTGGGGCCGTCTTGGGCCGTCTTGGAGGTTTCTTGGGCGGACTTGGAGGCATCTCCTCTCTTGGGCGTACTTGGAGGCCATCTTGGACCATCTTGGAGGCCATCTTGGGCCAACGATCTTGGAGGCCATCTTCAGCCGTCTTGGAGGAAAAATTTGGGAAATCCTGCTCCGTGGCAATCCTCCTGGGACCCCCCGGGAGGGGCCGAAGCCCCAGGGGGAGTTCTTTTGGGAAAAGAACCAAAACCAACACCGAAAGGGTCTAGCACGCCAGGCACCCCTGCGATGAATCGACAGGGGGCGGCGGATCGAAGACGCCTACGGCCCATGCCGCCACCGTGCCTGGGTTGTGAGTTAGAGGCCTCTTGGGGCCCTGGGGGGCCTCTTGGGCTCTCTTGGGGCTTCCTGGGAGCCTCCTGGGCCAGAAGGCTCGAATCGTCGGTTCGTGTTCCCCCTCTTGGGGCCGTCTTGGGGCCATCTTAGGCGATCTTAGGCGCCCCTTAGACCGTTTTGGGGGCCCTCTTGGACCGTCTTGGGGCCATCGTGGGGGCCTCTTGGGCGGTCTTGGGGCGGTCTTGGGGGGCTCTGGGGTCATCTCGGAGCGTCGGACGCCAGGAAACCCGAGAACGCGAAAAACATCGAACGGCACAAGGTACATCAATGATTTGTGCCTCTTCGGGCCCTCTTGGGGGTTCTCTTGGAGCGCTCTTGGGACGTCTTTGGGGCCCTTGGTGGGCGTGGTGGAGCGCTCTTGGGCTGTCTTGGAGACCTCTTGGACCCTCTGGGGCGCTCTCTGGGGACCTCGTGGCCCGTCTTTGGTCCCCCTGGCCTCTGGAGCCGCCATGCGGGGCAGCCCAAGAGCGCGAGGGAACGTCAGGGAAATTGAGGATTTTGGGACCCCAGCCCCTAGAACACTGTAATCCCAGAGTTCTGAGTGCAGAGAGCACAGGGCAAATAAGGACCAATAATCGATGTGCTGCTGTGTTTTGTGTTTCTCTGGGATGGTCTGGACCCAATCTACTTTATCCGCCTTCCTACGTCTTTATGTGTTTACCCACTTCTTCCGACCGACGTGTAAGCAGAACGAGAAGGAGAAGCATGATGAGCAACAGCAGCAGGGGGAGCAGAAGAGAGGAGAGAGCAGGCAGAGGGCGAGGAAGAGCAGGGCGAGGACGGGGTCGGGCTTCCCGAAGCTGGCAGCGCCTCCAGGAGTCCTGCCGGAGGTCGACGCCGAGCTCACCGGGGGCGCCGAGATCACTTGTAAACCATGCCTGGTGGGACAGAGGAGCCAGGGGGAGCAAGGGATTGTTTTTTGTATTCAGTGTTTGGCCGATCGGCGCGGGCCCCCCAAACCCCCTCTCCCCCCCCCCCCTGGAGTAGATCTTGGCTGTTGCTGGCGCCTGTTTCGAGCAGGTGGGGTCTCCCCCAGAGGACGCACGATTCCAAACGGCCGCACGAAGCAGAGATCCGGAGCCAGACGCCCCGCCCTCCCCCCCCCCCTTTCTGCCCAGTGTCGTAACGCCGAAGAAAACAGAAACGCTCGCCAATGTTCTCGCTGCCCGCGGGGAAAGTCCGAGGGACGCCAGACCCCCCGCCCTCCCCCCCCCCTTTCTGCCCAATGTCGTGACGCCGAATAAAACAAAACCGCTCACCGGTGTTCTCGCTGCCCGCGGGGAAAGTCCGAGGGACGCACGAGCACGGTGAGGGAGCCGAGCCGTGTCTGAGTGTAGTGTGTTTGCTGTGCGCGGGTGCGACATGTTTCTGGTACGTTGCATGATGCGCTGCGATGCTGACAGCGAGGAAGGGGCAAAGCGGCGAAGCGGAGAAGGGCATACGAAAGCAAGGCAGCACACATTGAGGCATCAGTGGCAAATATCGAACGAGGAGGACGGAGATCGCACATCGCTCTGTCCCCCTCTGCACTGAAAAAAACACACTAATTATGGACGATCCGCGTATCCCAGCCAGCCCACCCAGAAACGATGCCCAGGCGAGTTGCCTTGGTCAGGGAAATGTGGAGCAAGCGATGGAACAAAGAGGCAGGGCAGCCGTCAATCCGAAGTACCAAGGAGTCAATCATGAATGCCTTCGCGGCTTGGGCCGTGCTGAGGCCGTCTTCAGCGTCTTGTAGTGCCCTTGGGCCGTCATGGAACCCTCTTAGACCGTCTGGAAGGCCTCTGAGGACGCGCATGGGCTGTCTTTACGCTCTCTGGCCGTTTGGAAAAGTCTCGCGACCGTGCCCTGGTGGCGCCTGAGGGCGCCTGGCAGCGCCAGCAATTCCTACTAATGCCCAGTACTTCTTGAAGAGCACTCTGAGGTATCCGAGGACATTCCACCACGTGCCGAGGCACGATGTCTGGCAGGCCTGGGATCGAGACCTCGCTCCAGAGCGTTCCGGAACGCTCTGAAACCGCCGCGGCGCCCCACACTTCCCCCAATCCCGCGGGTTCTGAGAGATTTCCGATGTATACCGGTCCGATGATGTCTCGATCCGGCCTTCGTCTCGTCTTACGATGGCGGATGTGCATATCATAAACTGTGGGATTCTGTTGGGTCAGCGCCAGACCCCTCTCCCGTGGCGTGCTCGCGCAGGAGGCGCCGCCAGGCGGGGGGGGGGGGGGAAGGCCGGCGTTGGCCCGAAGAGGAGCCCCGCGGGCTTCTCCGAGAGTGTCTGCGTGTGCCGCCCTCGTTTGTGATGTGTTCCTGGGCCCGGCGGTGTGCATCGGTATCGTTCAACCGATCCTGATCTCCATCTCCATCCAGACCCCCACCGTCTCAGCACCCAAGATGGGACTGTGCCCCAATCGGTCCGTAGCCATTTTGGCTCACGTCTCACTCAGCAGTGCACCTGCAGCACCGGCCACGGGGGCCCGCCGCGCGCATGCTGCGCGAGCCACTGCGGGACGGCTGCTGCGCCCGGCCGGCGGTCCACACGGAGGACCCAGTCTGGCTCGGCGCGAGGGCAGCTAGCAGGGCCGTGCGCTGCTGGTGGCGGCTGACAACAGACAGCCAGTACCTCGCGTCGCCGGCAAGCCGGAGGACGTTCTGGGGAGTTTATTGGATCCCGATCGTTGTCTGGACTGTGCTGTGGTTGGGATTGATCTGGACAGGAGTCGTCCCACATGACGCTGCAGCGCAAACGGTAATCCAGGCACTGGTATGCTTGCTCTTGTTGTCAGTAGCAATGACGAGACTTCCGAGGACAACAGTGTGGTCAGATTTTGTCATGGCCACCGCATATTGTGTCATATTTGGGTTTGTTTGCATACAGCCTCCAATAGATGGTGTGGTTAGACAGCTCCGCTTGTACATCTTAGCATGTTGGGCAGTTGGGATGCATAGTTGTTTTGTACTGCAGTTCTGCGTCTCCGGAGTCATCTGCTTGTGTGTTTACGTTCCAGACGTGGATGTGCTTGTGATGGTTCAGGCGGTTGTGTTTATAGTCCCCATCTTCATTCTTGAATGGGAATCCGTGTCCCAGTACCGCAAATTGCAAAAAGTCTTGAACGTTTCGACAAACGGGCAGGTCATCGTAAACAGGAGGACTGGAATCATTGTCAGCGTTACTGAAGAGACTTCACAGTTACTGGGCGGAAGATATGTTGGAACACCTTTCAGCCGCATCGCTCATGACATTGATCGAGATAAGGTCGAGAGCTTCTTGGGCAAATGTAGTGGTGAGCCATCGGAGGCATTCCTCGCCACACTTCGCTGTACGCCATCCTCAAATGGCGTACCTTCGCACGAATTCGAGGCTCGCATCATCCCTTATGACGTCACTGGGCTTCTGCTGCACTTTTGCCTTCAAGTCGTGGGCGAGGAGAGGTCATGCCACTTCGGCACTCGCAGCGCCGAGCAGCCTCTGGTGAGCAGCGCGACCGAGCTCTCGCCGGGGCGCGGCGGGAAAGCGCTAAAGCGATCCCGCCGCAGCAGGGATGCGCACTCCTGGGAGGGAGGCAGCGCCGCATCGGCCGCGCACCGACAGCTGCAGGGAGGTGATCATCAGCGATCGAGGTACCTTGGAGATGAAGAAGCAACGTCCGACGGGCACCAGGGCGTGTGCTCGTGCCCCGGGCAGGACAGCGAGCTGTCCGACGCCCACCGGCGCCGCACGGGGCAGGGCGCCGCCGCGCCGCCCAGGCGCTCCAGCGGCACCACGGCGTCCAGCGCGGGGGCCCGCTCGGGCTGCTGCGAGGTCAGTGCGGCCACCGCCGCGGGTGCCGGGGCGCCGCCGGGGCCGCAGGGCGCCGGCGCCGGGCCCACGCCGGAGTCGCCGTGCGGCGTGCGCGCGCCCGCGCGCCGGCCAGGTGGCAACGGGGCGGTCCGCGCGGCGCCGGCGGGAGGCGGCAGCGAGGCCGGGCGGCCTGGGGCCCCCCGCGGGCCCCAGCGGCCGGGGCGCGCAGGCCGGCAGGCGGCGGGCGCGGCCCCGGCGGCGGCGCCCCCGCCCGCGCAGGGCCGCCGGGAGGGCCCCGGCCAGCTGCACTTCTTCGCGATCTAGCCCGCCGGGCAGGAGGGCAGGAGGGCCATGCCCAGACATCGGGCGTCTCGAAAAAATCGAGACGAAGGTTTTTCGCAGTTTTTGGCCTCTCGGGGCCCTCGCCGGGCCTCGGGACCGTCAAAAAACGACTCGGGATGAAAAACCGGTCCCGGGGAAGTGGTCGGGAGGTCGGAGGCCCGTGTCTCGAAAAAATCGAGGCGTCGGGCATGGATCGACCCTGTGCCGCTCCTCGGGGACCGCGGCCGCAGAGCCACCATGGGGACCTCGCCACCCCTGACGGCCGTGGATGTCTCGGGCGCGATGCCTGTCGCCGCCTGTGCGCCGATGTAGCCAGCGCGCAGAGGATCAGCCAGGGCTCCACACGGGCCGCCTTTTTGTTGCGATTTCGTAGGGAGCTTTCGCTTCGACTTCGTTCTGCGGCAGGGGCTGGGCGGAGGCAGAGCGAGGAATGACGGAGACGAAGCGAAAGACAAGAAACACGGCTTCGGTCGACCCCTGGGAGCGATGAGGGCCTCCCCGTGCCAAAATTCGGCGATGCTTCTTGCAGCAGCTGGGTGTCGCGTCCCGGTCGGGTCGCGAACAATTCGAACCCCGTGCTTCCTCATGCCACAGCATTGTTTGTGGGCACGGCTCTGCACCAAGGACCAAGCCTTCTGGGCCGTCTCAGCCGCGCCGGGTCACCCGCCCGGGTGGGGACAGATCCCGCGAAGCGTGAAGGAAGCGGCATGCATCCCCACGTAGGGAGGTAAGTCGACCAGCGGGGCCAAGGCCATGCCAGTAGGGATAGGGATGTATACATATAACGGCGCACCGGGTCCCGGGCGCCCCGCCAGAAGGCGCCAAGGAGGCCCCAAGAGGCTCCAGAACAGACCCTGGACACCCGAAGGTCGCTCCCAGACGCCCAACATGGCCTCCAAACGGGTTCAGAAGCCCCCAAGACACTCGAAGCGACCCCCAATAGGGCCCCAAAGAGAGCCCCAAGGGGCCAAAATAGCCCCATTCCCTTTCTAAAACGTATGTTTTTAACATATTGTTGTTTTCGCTGTCGGTTCGTGCTTGACGACCTCAGAAGCTCCCAAGACCGCCCCAATACTACCCAGGACGCTCCCCAGAGGGCCCCAATACAGCCCCAGAAAGCTCCAGGACGGCCCAAGACGGCCCAAGAGAGTCCCCAAGACGGGCCCGGGAGGGCCCCAGAGGAGGAAAGCCACCATCGAATTCCAAGCTTCCGACCCCAAGTGGCTCCAGGAGGCGCCGAGAAGCCCCCAAGAAGCGCCCGGAAGGCTCCCAAAAGCACCCCAAGACGCTCCAAGAGGCACCCCAAGAGAGCTCCAAGAAGCAACGTTCGTCCCATTCCAGTGGGAAAACGTATATTTTCCGTATGTTCGCCTGTTGGGCTGTCATCGCGTCCAAGACGGCCCACGGGGTTTCCAAGACGGCCTAGGAGGCCCCCCAAAGAGCTCCAAGACGGGCCACGAGAAGCCCAGGACGGCCCAATGGGCCCCCAAGACGGCCCAAGAGAGCCCCAAGAAGCGCCCGAGAGGAGTCCCAGAGAAACAAGGCCATTCTCGAATTCCGAGCTTTCGGCCCCAAGAGATCCCAGGAGGCGCCGATACGCCCCCAAGAGGCCCCAAGCAGGCCCCCCAAAGCACCCCAAGATGCTCCAAGAGGCACCCCAAGAGAGCCCCAATAAACTAAAATCCGCCCATTCCTATGGGGAAACGTATATTTTTCGCATGCTCGCCTCTTGGGCTGTCACCGCGTCCAAGGCGGCCCACGAGGCCTCCCAAAACGGCCTAGGAGGCCCCCAAGAAATCTCCAAGACGGCCTACGAGGAACGCAGGACGGCCCAATCGGCCCCCAAGACGGCCCAAGAGAAGCCCAAGAAGCGCCCGAGAGGGGTCCCAGAATAAAATAGCCACTTTCGATTTCCGAGTTTTCGGTCCCAAGAGCCCCCAGGAGGAGCCGAGTTTTCAAGCATCATACAAGCACGTCAGGGGGTCAACGTTCTTTGTGTTTCGAGAGGGCAAGGTTATCGATACGGTTTTCCCGGCCGCATGCCACCCCTGGAGCGCGCCGCCGCGGCTGGCGAATTAGAGGCACCGATCGCATACGTTGGTTTGTGCAGCCGATATCATCAGATGCTCGGGGGGCAGGACCTGGATTCAACTGTCCAGCCCGACTGGGCAGGTTTTGTAGTGAGGTGTCCATGTTTTGCGACGGTGAGCGTGCCTTCCTCTGTCGCAGACACTGCCACGCCAGCCAATGCGATCAGGATTGCAGACGGGTCTGCCCATCGATGCTAGGTGAGATAATCCATGTATGGCGTTCGCAGGCCAGACGGTTAGCGTCTGTGGCCTCGCCTTCTTGTGGATCTCGCCCGCATTTGACAAGCCACGGGCCTGCGCTGACAACACCGTACCCAAAAAACAAGAAAACACTGCAAGTGCCCGCCGCCCAGTTCGGTGTCGTGAGGGCGGTCCCACGCTTCACATGTGGAGCGTTGCTTCGCCCAGCTTCGGAACTGAATCGGATCTTGAGCTCGACCCGGGACGCCCGAAGGTCGCTCCCAGACGCCCAACATGGCCTCCAAGGCGGGTTCAGACGCCCCCAAGACACCCCAAGCGACCCCTAATAGGGCCCCAAAGAGAGCCCCAAGGGGCCCAAATAGCCCCATTCCCTTTGTAAAACGTATATGTTTCCCGGAAAGGGCTTCAGGCCCAGGGTTCTCTTTTAGAGGTTTCCCCCCCGTGTTGACGGGAAGAGGGCCGGCGGATTTCTTTTTCGATATATAACGGGTGGGAAGAGGGCCGGCGAATTAAATATTCAGGATGTCCTTAGCGAAACGCTTGTTTTTGAAATCGCGACAGATAAATCACAGGGTGCGGGACACGTTTTGGCCAGGGGCACGGATTACGTATGTTCCCATATATTGGCCCCATCCAGAGGCACGCATCTTTGTGTTTTTACGTATGTTCCTATAGATGGGCCCTCTCATTGCTTATAGATTGGCCCTCTCCAGGGGCACGAACCCGTGCGTTTTTACATATACTCCTATAGATTTGTTCTCCCAGGATTACGTGTGCTCCCATAGACTGGCCCTCTCCAGGAGTACGAATCCGTGCGTTTTTACATATATTCCTATAGATTTGCTTTCTCGAGGGGCCTCAAGATCGGCCCTCTCCAGGGGGACGAGTTTGTGTGTTTTTACGTATGTTCCTATAGATGGGCCCTCTCATTGCTTGTAGGTTGGCACTCTCCAGGGGCACGAATACGTGCGTTTTTACATATATTCCTATAGACTCGTCCTCCCCAGGATTACGTGTGTTCCAACAGATTGGCCCTCGCCAGGGGCACGAACCCGTGGTTTTCACGCGCCCAGGGTTCTTTTTAGGGTTTGCCCCCGGATCTGACGGCTGTAGGGCCGGCGAATTTCTTTTGCGATAAATATCGAGGTCCCGTAGGGCCGGCGAATTAAACATGTGAGGATGTCTCGAGCGAAACGCTTACTTTTCAGAATTGGTTGAGGATGTCTCGAGCGAAACGCTTGTTTTGTGTTACAGTTTGTCCTGTCCTGGGGACCAGAATTCAGAGGATCTCTGAAGTGAAATGCCTATTTTCAGGTGCCCAGGTCTTAAGGATGTCTCGAGCGAGACGCTTGGTTTCACTCCTCCAGGTTGCTCAGGCAGAGGTCTAGCGCCAGGATTTGCTGAGGATGTCTCGAGCGAGACGCTTGGTTTCACGCGTCCTCGTCGCCCAGGCGGATGTGTAGCATGAGGATGTGTTGAGGAAGTCTCGATGAGATGTTTGTTTGCACGTGTCCAGGTCGCCCAGGCGGATGCCTAGCATGAGGATGTGTTGAGAATGTCTCGAGAGATACTCTTCTTTTCACGTGTCCAGGTCGCCCAGGCGGATGTCTAATATGAAGATGTGTTGAGGATGTCTCGAGCGAGACGTTTGCTTTGACGTGTGCAGGTCGCCCAGGCGGATGTCTAGAATGAGGAGGTGTTGAAAACGTCTCGAGCGAAACGCTTGTTTTCACGTGCCCAGGTCACCGAGGCGGGCGTCTCACATGAAGATGTGTTGAGGATGTCTCGAGCGAACCACTTGTTTTCACGTGTCCAGTTCGCCCAGGCGGATGTATAGCATGAGAATGCGTCGATGATGTGTTGAGCGAATCGCTAGCCATTTTGGCTCAAGTCCGGAGTGTTTCTGGCTCAGACTTGTTTGTGGGCGTCGCGGCCCACGCTATCTACTTGCGCCTCTCACGTGCGTAGCTGCTTTCCCACACTCGACGACGGTACTGAGGCTTTGCCTCTCGCTTCTGTCAGTCACGATACGTTCCCTTTACGCTTCGTGCCTGCTGGCATGGCGTCCAATCATGTCGCTTCTTCTCAGCCTGCTGGCAACGGTTCCCAACGGGTGGCTCGTCGCAAGTCTCGTCGTCCTCAGCGTGGTGTCGCTGGTGCGAATGGCAGGTCTCCGACTGATACTCCCGAGGGCAAGCGCACCAAGAAATTCGAAGATGACGCCAGTGCCGACGGCGACCCGCTGGTGGATGGGCTTGGGACGACTTCTGGTGCTGTTGACCCTCTGCAGTCCCGCGATCCCTAGGATGCCTCCAACAGCCCTGGCCAGGCCGCTGCTGCTTGGGGTACGGCGACTCCTGTTGCCGACCCCAGCGCTCCTGTGTGCAGGTTCGAGCTCGACGCGCTGCTGGCGGACCTCAAGGTGGATGCTCTCGCCCCTGAATCCGCCAGCTCGACATCGCTGGCCACCCAGCTGGCCGACAACACTGCCAAGGCCCTCCGCAACTTCTCGTCGCAGAAGGAAGCCAAGCACGAGGAGACCGATCTTCGACTGCGTGAGCTTGCCCAACGGCAATCTTCGATGGAGCAAGAACACCGCCGCATGGCTGCCGAGATGGATCGGCTCACGCACATTGTACACCATTGTGAGCAGGCCGCCCGGCAGGCGGACTACGCCGACGTCGCGGGCTTCACTCGAGAGCCCAGCCGCACTTGCTTCGTGGCTTCAGCGAAGGCCGCGGTCTCTGCCAGCAATGTCAGGGATGCAGTTCGTCCGTGGTTGGAGGGTGCTGGTATCAAAGATGAACAGTGGCAGATTGTGGGTGACTCTCCTGCTCGCCGCTATGTTGTCGCGTTCAAGGGCGCTCCTGGCCTGGCGGCGAAGCATGTCATTCACGCGCACAATATGCTCAAGCTGCCCGACGGCGGCGGGTGGCGCAGGTTCGAGGCCCGCGACGCTGAGGCGCTGCCACAGGAACTCTTCATCAGCCTCGACAAGAACGGCCAGCAGATCCGCAGAGATATCCAGTGCAAGAAGTTGTTCGAGCTCGTCAAGAGCACCAACCTTCCTGGCCGCTGGAGAGCCAATCGCTCACAGGGCGTCGTGCGCCGCGCCCCGACCCCAGATGACCCCACTCAGGCGACCACGTTGGAGTGGAATCATCGTCTTATCAACGATGCTGGCCTTGACAAGGGCGCGCTGCTCACTGCGTTCAACAGTCCCTTCGGGGAGTCCGAGCAGGTCTTGTGAAGTGTTTAGTCGGCGCTTCGCTCCTTGGAAGGCTCCTTGTGAGCTAAGGGCACCGCTCTCTGTTGCCACATGGAACTCCCGTGCGCTACTGCACCACGACCTGCATATCCGTCAGCACAAGATGGAGTACTTGTCACAGCTACTTCGACGGGGCACTAGCATGGCTCTGCAGGAGGTTCATGCGACAGAGGCTGAACTACAGCAGGAGCTTTTCAAGCTCCTTATTCCTCATCTGTCTTTCTCCTCCTTTGGTCCTCAGCGGAACACTGGTGGTGTCTCGATTATCATTCCACGTGCGCAGAGTGGGATTCACCAGCGTGCTCGGTTTTGGCATGAACAGCTGGTGCCTGGGAGGATACGACGGCCTCGTATTTCTGGTGTCTGCGTCGATTCCCGACCTGTGATGCCCACGGTCATCTATAGTGTTCAGAACTGCGGCATCACGAGACAGCAGTTGCAGTCGCTACGACAGAGAGTGGCTCGGAACGTGGCGCTTGCCAACACTGCTCCTGACAGGACTTCTATCCTCTTCGTGGGTGACTTCAATATCTATGCTGCTTTGCCCACGTATCCACGTGCCCCCGAGATCGATCGCCGCAGACCTGTCTCGGACGTTGCGCCTCACGTGGGCGAAGCGGAGTGGAAACGCATCTTCTCTCTTCTTCTCGAGGTGGACAACGAGATGCCCTCCCATTACGTGAGGCAGGAGGGGCAGCAGCCGAAGTTGACGCAAATCGACCGCATCTTTCTCTCGACTCAGAGCTGGGAGGCCGCGCAGTGGACGATGACGGTTACTATTCCTGACTTTCCTGAGTCCCTTTTTACGAGAAGGGCATCAGCGATCATGCTCCTGTCTTACTCACACTGGCTCCGAGGCCGGCCGCGCCTCCTGACGCACAACGCCTTCCATCGTCTATTTTCTCAGGATCCCGACTACGCTCGGCATATCAAGAGCATGGCTGCTGATGTGGATTGGCATTCTCTCACCACGACGTCCAAACGGAGGGTTATTAAGAATATTATGAAGGAGGCTGCTCGGCTGGTGCGGCATCGTTTGGTTCGCAACCCGCAGCCGACGGAGGCTCGATTAATGGTCTTTCGCTCGATGGCACGTGCGCTGTGGAGGGGCGATTCGAGGCTGGCTCAGCGCTTGCTCTCTTCATCTGCTCTTGGTCGTGAGCACTTGCGCGTGGCAGGGGGCCTGGTGGAGCTCCGCGACACTGTTGCTTTCGCCCGAGCATTCACCCTTGAGCAGCAAGCTTTCTCGGCTGAAAGGGAGGCGGACCTCGCTCAGCGCGAGGAACGCGCAAAGCCAGACGCAGCGTCTCTTTCTTTCATCAACGCTCAACGTCGAGCGCTTCGCAGGAGGGCCTCGCTTTGGGCGCCTTTCCCGCGCGCGCTCAATCTCCAGGGCATCCGTCTTCCAGGCGACGGCGAGGCGGTGGACTCTCAGAAGGATGTGCTTACGGAGTTGCGTCGGCATTGGGGCCCTGTGTTTCAGCGCAAACCGAGGCGCCCCAACTGGGCCCAGTTTGCTGACAAGTATCTCGCGAAGTTCGGCACGCAGTTTGACTTCTCTGGCGCGCTCCCTCCGACAGCTGCCCAGCTGATGGAAGCTGCTCGCCGCGCTCGACCTTCTGCTCCAGGGCCTGATGGGTTACCTTAAGAGGCGTGGCGCAGGTCACCGTTGGGGGTGCAAACGCTGGGGGAGGTTACTCTGGACCTGGCTGCTGGCTTGCCACCACCGACGGATGGTAATGAGCACCTCGTGGTGTTTCCCCCCCAAAGGAAAGGAGGTCTCGGACGACGCCGCAGGAGCGTTTCGGTCGACCTCAACTACCAGAGCGCTTTCTTTGAACTCAGAACGTAAGTTAGTGGCGAGTGCGATTAATGCTAAACTCAAAAGGACGGTGGCGGCCTCATCTCCTGAGGCCCAGAGGGGCTTCTTGGTCGGCAGGAACTTTCTCAATAATAGTACGCTGCTTGACGCGTCTGCGAGGGCATGTGGCTTTCAGAGTGAAGATGAGCATCCAGTCATGGTCCTAAATGATTTCGGGGATGCTTTCCCCTCGCTCGAGACCGAGTGGTTCTCAAGTCGCTCCCTCGCGCTGGTGTGGAGGACGGCATTTTCTCGCTGCTGGCTTCTCTATACTGGCTGTCGACGCCATATGTTCAGGTGGCTGGCTTACAACAGCACTTCCTTTGCATCGCTTGTGGACTGGCGCAAGGATGTCCGTCCAGCGGCGCGCTCTGGGCGAGTGCGATGAATCCTCTCGTGAAGGCGATGCAGGTTTTACTTCGTCCGCGCCGCCGCCCTGCGGCGGGCGCCTGCGCCGATGATGTGGGCGCGACTTTGCAACGACGGGCTCTCCTGAAGGGCATGTGGCACGTCTTTCGGTCAGCTGACGTCCCGGGTGGTCTCAGGCGAAAATTTCACAAGTGCGTCATCATACCATTGGAGGGCGAATTCTCGCCTGAGCTGGAAGAGGACATGCGACAGCGGCGAAGCATGCCATTCACGCGCACGATGCCCAAGCTGCCCGACGGCGGCGGGTGGCGCAGGTTCGAGGCCCGCGACGCCGAGGCGCAGCCACAGGAATTCTCCATCAGCCTCGACAAGAACGGCCGGCAGATCCGCAGAGAGATCCAGTGCAAGAAGTTGTTCGAGCTCGTCAGGAGCACCAACCTTCCTGGCCGCTGGAGAGCCAATCGCTCGCAGGGCGCCGCGCGCCGCGCCTCGACCCCCGCGGTGCGCCTCGTCGTCCCAGATGACCCCACTCAGGCGACCGCGTTGGAGTGGAATCATCGTCTTATCAACGATGCTGGCCTTGACAAGGACGCGCTGCCCACTGCGTTCAACAGTCTCATCGGGAAGTCCGGGAAGGGTGTTTAGTCGGCGCTTCGCTCCTTGGAAGGCTCCTTGCGAGCTAAAGGCACCGCTCTCTGTTGCGACATGGAACTCCCGTGCGCTACTGCACCACGACCTGCATATCCGTCAGCACAAGATGAAGTACTTGTCACAGCTACTTCGACGGGGCACTAGCATGGCCCTGCAGGAGGTTCATGCGACAGAGGCTGAACTACAGCAGGAGCTTTTCAAGCTCCTTATTCCTCATCGTTCTTTCTCCTTTGGTCCTCAGCGGAACACTGGTGGTGTCTCGATTATCATTCTAATGCGCAGAGTGGGATTCACCAGCGTGCTCGGTTTTGGCATGAACAGTTGGTGCCTGGGAGGATACAACGGCTACGTATCTCTGGTGCTTGCGTCGATTCCCGAACTGTGATGTCCACGGTCATTTATAATGTTCACAACTACGGCATCACGAGACAGCAGTTGCAGTCGCTACGACAGAAAGTGGCTCGGGACGTTGCGCTTGCCAACGCTGCTCCTGACAGGATGTCTATCCTCTTCATGGGTGGCTTCAAAATCTATGCTGATTTGCCCATGTATCCACGTGCTCCCGCGATCGATCGCCGCAGACCTGTCTCGGACGTTGCGCCTCACGTGGGCGAAGCGGAGTGGAAACGCATCTTCTTTCTGCTTCTCGAGGTGGACAACGAGATGCCCACCCTTTTACGTGGGGCAGGAGGGGCAGCAGCCTAAGTCGACACACATCGACCGCATCTTTCTCTCGACTCAGAGCTGGGAGGCCATGCAGTGGACGATGACGGTTACTACTCCTGACTTTCCTGAGTCCCTCTACGAGAAGGGCATCAGCGATCATGCTCCTGTTTTACTCACACTGGCTCCGAGGCCGGCTGCGCCTCCTGACGCACAACGCATTCCATCGTTTATTGCGAAGGCCTTACGGCTGGTGCCGCCGACCCTGAATGGCGACGACGACGACGACGACGAGCGTTCTTGGGGGCCTCTTGGGGGTAGTTTGTGGGCGTCTTTGGAAGCTCTCAGGGGCCGCTTGGAAGCCTCGTGGAACCCTCTTGGGGCTTCCTGGGGGTCTCTTGGAGGGGGCCTGGGACGTCTTCGAGGCTTCTTGGACGGTCTTCGGGCTATCGTGGGCGTTTTCGGCCGATCTGTGGGCGACTCGGGGCCCACCTGGGCCGTCTCGGGGGCCATTCTGGGCATTCGGACCTCATTTGGAGTGTTTTCGAGGCGTCGAGGCCGCCCGAGGGAAAACGAATCTCTGTCTTACTCACACTGGCTTCGAGGTCGGCTGCGCCTCCTGACACACAACGCATTCCATCGTTTATGTTTCAGGATCCCGACTACGCTCGGCATATCAAGACTGTGGCTGCTGAAGTGGATTGGCTTTCTCTCACCACGACGTCCAAGAGGAGGGTTACTAATAATATTATGAAGGAGGCTGCTCGGCGGATGCGGAATCGTTTGGTTCGCAACCCGCAGTCGACGGAGGCTCGATTAATGGTCTTTCGCTCGATTGCGCGTGTGGCGTGGATGGGGTGATTCGAGGCTGGCTCAGCGTTTGCTCTCTTCATCTGCTCTTGCCCGTGAGCGCTTGTGTGTGTCAGGGGACCTGGTGGAGCTCCGCGACGCCGTTGCTTTCGCTCGAGCATTCACCCTTGAGCAGCAAGCTTTCTCGGCTGAAAGGGAGGCGGCCCTCGCTCAGCGCGGGGCACGCGCAAAGCCAGGCGCAGCGTCTCTCCTTTTACATCAAAGCGCAACGTCGAGCGCTTCGCAGGAGGGCCTCGCTTTGGACGCCTTTCGCACGCGCACTCAAGCTCCAGGGCCTCCGTCTTCAGGCGACGGCGAGGTGGTGGACTCTCAGAAGGATTTGCTTGCGGAGTTGCGTCGGCATTGGGAGCCTGTGTTTCAGCACAAACCGAGGTGCTCCAATTGGGCCCAGCTTGCTGACAAGTACCTCGCGAAGTTCGGCGCGCAGTTTGACTTCTCTGACGCGCTCCCTCCGACAGCTGCTCAGCGGATGGAAGCTGCTCGCCGCGCTCTACCTTCTGCTCCAGGGCCTGATGGGTCACCTTACGGGGCGTGGCGCAGGTCGCCGTTGGGGGTGCAAACGTTGGAGGAGGTTACTCTGGACCTGGCTGGTGGCTTGCCACCGCCGACGGATGGTAATGAGCACCTCGTGGTGTTTCTCCCCAAAGGAAAGGAGGGCTCGGACGACGCCGCAGGAGCGTTTCGGTCGGCCTCAACTACCACAGCGCTTTCTTTGAAGAACTCGGACTCTAAATTCGTAGCGAGTGCGATTAATGCTAAACTCACAAGGACGGTGGCGGCTTCATCTCCTGAGGCCCAGAGGGGCTGCTTGGCCGGCAGGAACTTACTCAATCATATTACTCTGCTTGACACATCTGCGAGGGCATTTTGATTTCAGAGTAAAGGTGGGCATCCAGTCATGGTCCTATATGATTTCGGGGATGCTTTCCCCTCGCTCGATACCGAGTGGCTTCTCAAGTCGCGCTCTCACGCTGGTGTGGAGGACGGCATGTTCTCGCTGATGGCTTCTCTATACTGGCTGCCGACGCCATATGCTCAGGTGGCTGGCTTACAACAGCACTTCCTCTGCATCACTTGTGGACTGGCGCAAGGATGTCCGTCCAGCGGCGCGCTCTGGGCGAGTGCGATGAATCCATTTGTGAAGGCGATGCAGGTTTTACTTCGTCCGTGCTGCCGCTCTGCGGTGGGCGTCTGCGCCGATGGTGCGGACGCGACTTTGCCGCAACGGGCTCTCCTGAAGGGCATGTGGCACGTCTTTCGGTCAGCTGGCGTCCTGGGTGGTCTCAGGCTCAAATTTCACAAGTGCGTCATCATACCATTGGAGGGCGAATTCACGCCTGAGCTGGAAGAGGACATGCGACAGCGGCTGATGGCTCACATTCCATCGTGGGCTTCTATGAATATTTCTGCCTCTGGCGAACACTTGGGCGCGCAAGTGGGCCCTGCGGCTGATGAGCACAGCATATGGCGCAAGGTGGCGGCCAAGTGGACATTACGAGCGCTGGAGATGGCCAGGTCGGGCGCCCCTGTGTTCACGGCTACTGACATTTACAACAAATACGTTCTTCCTGTTCTGGGGCACCCACAGCAACTTTATCCTGCGCCGAAGGTGCTTCTGGCAAGGGAAGCGCGGGTTCTGCGCAAAATATGGCATCTACCACCGCAGTGTATGTCACGGGCTGATATCTTCGCGATGGCCAACTGGGCTCGCTTCCGCCCCATGTCAATGTTGCCTCGCGGCACTGCCACCCTAATGAGAGCGGCGGAGCAGACAGTGACCAATTGGACATCTCTCTTGGATTGGTTACGTGAAGAGGTTTGCTCGCGCGGGTCGCTGGCTGACACTGGGCGGGGACATCTTTCCCCTGCTTTCTGGAAGCAACGACCACCGGTGCAGTTCCTGGACAGGGCCCGCCACAACAATGCTCAGCGGCCACCGCCTGGGGCGCTTCCAGTCGACAAGACGCTTCATGGTCCTGCGACGCGGGCACGTCTCCAAGTGAATGAGGCTCGCGTCACTGCTGCCGCCTGTGCCACAAAAGTCAAGCTCCAGCGTGTTCTCACCTCCTCGCGCCGTGCCTCTCTTTTTCCTGACTCTTTTCATCTCACCATTGAGAAGCGGCTCCAGTCCTGGGAAGTTCCGCACCCGAGGGGCCCTTGGCCTCCGCTTAGGTCCTTGCTGGAGCCACTTGCCCCCTCTTGGCAGTCTGCGGTTGTGAAGACTCTTTGTGGTTTTTGGTTCACATCTGCGAGGTTACACATTCCGTCGGGTGTCCGAGATTGTCTTTTCGAGTGCGGTTGCGATCATCAGCGCGACACTTTTCAGCGCTATCTTCGCGGCCCTGTTCTCTGGTCGCAGAGTGTCGCTGGACTCGGTGATGCTTCGGAGAATGTGGCGTCCAGAATCGGCCTGGACGGGGCTCCGACGACTGTGCAGGTGGAGCCAATAGTTCTGGCCTATCATTGTTGCAATTCCATTCGTGTTCGAACTCGCCCAGCTGAGGCCGAGGTGAGCACGTATCTCTATCAGATTCGGCGGCCCAATTTCGCTCGTCGAGGCATCTCGTGCGCTTTAGGCTCTCGTTGAGACCCTTGTGGCGCGTCTTGGTACGTGCGACGTGTCCAGGTCGCTCAGGCGGATGTTTAGCATGAGGGTGTTGACAGGATGTCTCGAGCGAAACGCTTGTCCCCAGCCCGTTCCGTAGCGCGTCCCCTTGGCACGTCCCGCGGTGCGTCCCCATGGCACGTCCTCCTGGCACGCCCCCCTGTCAATTAGCTCTGGGGCAGCTACTATGTGTTCAGGCAGCTCGAGCGTAAGATCCAGATCAGTTCGGTCAGGACTCGGATGCAAAGGAAGACGCGATCCACAACGCTATAGAGCACGAGTCGCGGCATGGCACATCGCAATTCAGCACGGCGCAGCACAGCACAGACTCCGGCACGGTACATCCAGACCGACACACTCAGCATTGCATTTGGCACGTTCCTTGGCACGTTCCGTAGGGCGTCTCTTGGCGAGTCCCCCTGGCACGTCGCGTGGCGCGTCCCCTGGCACATCCCGTGGCATATCCACTGGCACGTTCTGTAGCGCGTCCCCTTGGCACGTCCCGCGGTGCGACCCCACGGCACGTCCCCTGGCTCGTCGCTTAGCGCATCACTTGGGACGTTCCGCGGCGCATCCTCCTGGCATGTCCTCCTGTCAATTAGCTCTGGGGCAGCTACTATGTGTTCAGGCAGCTCGAGCTTAAGATCCAGATCCGTTCGGTCAGGACTCGGATGCAAAGGAAGACTCGATCCACACCGCTATAGAACACACTCGCGGCATGGCACATCGCAATTCTGAGCGGCGCAACGCAGCACAGCCTTCGGCAGGGTACATCAAAACCGACACACTCAGCATTGCATTTGCCCGTCACCCAATCAGGTGTCATTGAACACGTTGCCATGCGTTACATTTCTATATTCCCTTCCGGGTTCGTGGGTCGATCATGTTAACATATTGCTTGTTTTCGCTGTCGGTCCGTGCTTGACGACTTCAGAAGTTCCCAAGACCGCCCCAATACTGCCCAGGACGCGCCCCAGAGGGCCCCAATACAGCCCCAGAAAACTCCAGGACGGCCCACGAAGGGCCCAAGACGGCCCAAGAGAGTCCCCAAGACGGGCCCGGGAGGGCCCCAGAGGAGGAAAGCCACCATCGAATTCCAAGTTTTCGGCCCCAAGTGGCTCCAGGAGGCGCCGAGAAGCCCCCAAGAAGCGCCCGGTAGGCTCCCAAAAACACCCCAAGACGCTCCAAGAGGCACCCCAAGAGAGCTCCAAGAAGCAAACATCGTCCCATTCCTGCGGGGAAATGCATATTTTTCGTATGTTCGCCTGTTGGGCTGTCATCGCGTCCAAGACGGCCCAAGGGGTTCCCAAGACGGCCTAGGAGGCCCCCAAAAGAGCTCCAAGACGGGCCACGAGAAGCCTAGGACGGCCCAATGGGCCCCCAAGACGGCCCAAGAGAGCCCCAAGACGCGCCCGAGAGGAGTCCCAGAGAAAGAAAGCCACTCTCGAACTCCGAGCTTTCGGCCCCAAGAGATCCCAGGAGGCGCCGATACGCCCCCAAGAGGCCCCAAGCAGGTCCCCCAAAGCACCCCAAGATGCTCCAAGAGGCACCCCAAGAGAGCCCCAATAAACTACAATCCTTCCATTCCTATTGGAAAACGTATATGTTTCGCATGCTCGCCTCTTGGGTTGTCACCGCGTCCAAGACGGCCCAAAAGGCCCCCCAAAACGGCCTAGGAGGCCCCCAAGAAATCTCCAAGACGGCCTACGAGGAACGCAGGACGGCCCAATCGGCCCCCAAGACGGCCCAAGAGAAGCCCAAGACGCGCCCGAGAGGGGTCCCAGAAGAAGACATCCACTTTCGATTTCCGAGCTTTCGGTCCCAAGAGCCCCCGGTTAGCGTCTGTGGCCGCGCCTTCTTGTGGATCGCGCCCGCATTTGACAAGCCACGGGCTTGCCATCTTGCGCTGACAACACCATACCCAAAAAACAAAAACACTGCAAGTGCCCGCCGCCCAGTTCGGTGTTGTGAGGGTGGTCCCACGCTTCACATGTGGAGCGTTGCTTCGCCCAGCTTCGGAACTGAATCGGATCTTGAGCTCGAGCTGGTCGAGCGCCCCCGCGCGTTTCGATTGCGGCCAGCTCAAGGCGAGCCACGCGTTCAGGCAGCTCGAGGTTAAGATCCAAATCAGTTCGGTCAGGATTCGGAGGCCACGGGCGAGTTGATCCACAACGCAATAGAGCACAGCATAGTTCAGCGCAGCATGACAAGTTCCATGTCAGTATGGCACGGCGCAGTACAGCCCCTAGCACTGCACATCGTCATCGATACCTTCAGCATTGCAAGTGCCCGTCGCCCAATTCGGCGTCGGCGCAACGTGGCATCGCAGTGCAACGTAGCGCGGCGCGTCGCAGCACAGTGTAGCGGAACTTGTGGCACGGCATCATGATTACCGGTGTCTTCAACATTATATACCCCTTTCCGGGTTCATGGGTCCATCATGGTTTCTTTTCTCTCTCGTTTAATTGCGAAGGCCTAGCGGCCGGTGCCGCCGACCTTGAAGGGGGACGACGACGACGTTGACGCTCTGGAGCCGAAAGCTTCTCCCAAGGAGGGGTGCTCCCCCCCCGCCCCCGCGGGGGGGTCACAACCCCCAGGACCCCTCTCTCTTTCCCTCTCCCTCTCTCGGGGGGGAGGGGGAAGAAGGGCAGTCCCGACACTCAGGGGACAAGCAGGCCCGAGCAGGGTCGGCTGGCGGCGGCCCCCTGGTGCCGAACCACGTCAGGGTGCGCGGGACGGCAATGCCAGAATGTTCGGGGAGGAGAGAGGAGGAAGAAGTGGAGCGCAGGGGCGGCCAAGCAGGGCCAGGGGCGCAGGGGCGGCTCTCCCTCTTCCTCTCGCTCTCTTCCTCGGTCTCTGTATAACTGCGATGCTATGATCGTTCTGTCTCGTAGGGCCCACCGACTCACCCCCGGAGCGCATCTCGGCTCCCGGCCCGCTCGGACGCCCCTGCACGGCGTACCTTCGGCCCTCCAGGTTTCTCCAATGGATCACAAAGGCCTCCAATATTGCCCAAGGCATAGCTCAAAGGCATACCAAGGCATAGCCCAAGGCATTGCCCAAGGCATACCAAGGCATAGCCCAAGGCATACCAATATAGCTCCAATATTGCCCAAGGCATTGCCCAAGGCATAGCTCCAATATTGCCCAAGGACAGATCGTCGACAGCTCAAAGGCATACCAAGACACTTAACACGGCCTCCAGATTGCCCAAGAGGCGCCCGAAAGGCACCAACCAAAGGAGGTCCACGAGGGCCATCAAGAGGCTCCCAAGAAGCCCCGTGAGGCTCCCAAGAGGCCTCCCGGAAGCCCCAATAGGCCCCCAAGGGGCCCCCAGGGAAGCCCCCTGCAGGCTCCCAAGACATTTTGGTAAATCGGATTTCCCAGATAGCTCCGGGAACATGATTCCTTCTGCTTCTGCCCACCGCCCCGACCATGTTTCCGATAGGCTTGCCGACAAGGCCAAAAGGGGTCCCTGGGTAAGCCCCCAGAGGCCCCCCTCTTAAAGAGCCGAACAAATCATGCTCCCGGAAAGCTTCCCAGGAGCATGATTCTCTATCACGGAGTAGGCCCAGGGGGGGGGGCCGGGCCGTTGCCTGTTCCTCCCATCGGTGCCCACCGGGGGTTGCGGGGGGGGTCCAGAGCTTCCGAGGCGGCCCGAGCCCGCCCCGAAGCAGGCCACGACAGGCTAAGGGGGTCCCGAGAGGGCCCAAGACGGTCCCACGAGGCCCCGAAGACACCCAAGATGCCCTCAAGACAGCCGACGAGGACTCCAACGCGCTCTAGGATGGACTCAAGAGGCTCCCCAAGAGGGCCCTGGAAGGCAAGATTCACTCGTTTTCCGAGTGTTTTGGATTTGGGCGTTCTCGCTTTTTCCGCTTTCCAGCGCTCCCTTCACGGCCTCGGAGACCCTTCAGATCGCTCCAAGAAGGCCCACGATGCCCCGACGAGGGCCCCAAGACGGCCCAGGATGCCCCCCAGACAACCCAAGTGTGCCCCAAGAGCGCGCCAAGAGAAGGCCCAGAGGGGTCCCGAGGCGGCCCGCCCCGAATCAGGCCACGACAGGCTAATGGAGGTCCCGAGAGGGCCCTAGACGGTCCCAAGAGGCTCCGAAGACGCCCAAGCTGCCCTCAAGACGGCCGACGAGGACTCCAACACGCTCCATGACGGACTCAAGAGGCTCCGCAAGAGGGCCCAGGGAGACAAGATTCACTAATGTTCCGATGGTTTTTGAAGGACTTAGGCGTTCTCGCTTTCCCCGCTTCCCAGCGCTCCCTCACGGCCTCGCTCGGAGGCCTTTCAGATCGCTCCAAGACGGGCCACGAGGCCCCGAAGAGGGCCCCAAGACGGCTCAGGAGGCTCCCCAGATAACCCAACTGTGCCCCAAGAGCTCCCCAAGAAAGGGCCCAGAGGGGACCGCCAACCGATATTTCGAGGTCTCTGGCCCTAGAGGCCGCCTGTAGGCCCCTGGAGGCCACCAAGAGGCTCCCACGAAGCCCCGTGAGGCGCCCAAGAGGCCGCCAGGAAGCCCCAAGAGACCCCCAAGGGGCTCCCAGGGAACGCCCAAGAGGCCCCCCAATACACCCCAAGAAATCATGTCCTCAGAAAACTTTCCGGGGACATGGTTCATCATGGGCCCGAGAGTTCCCGGAGGCCCCCAAGGGGCCCCCAGGGAACGCCCAAGAGACCCCCCAACACACCCCAACAAACCATGTCCCCAGAAAGCCTTCCGGGGACATGGTTCATCATGGGCCCGCGAGTCTCCAGAGGCTTCGAAGTAGCATCATGCTACAGGAGAGCTGTCTGGGAAGTCGATTGGGAACATGATTGATCACCTTCTCGCGGCCCTCCGCAGATCGTTTCGCACAAAGTTGCCCCGAGTGCCATCTTGAAGCGACGACGACGACGAAACGACGAAGACGACGACGACGACATTACGACGACGACGACGACGACGACGACGACGACGACGACGACGACGACGACGACGACGACGACGACGACGACGACGACGACGACGACGACGACGACGACGACCCCATAGGCGACGACGACATTACGACGACGACGACGACGACGACGACGACGACGACGACGACGACGACGGCACGCCCCAACAGGCTCCCCAAGACGCCCCCAAACCCATGCTCCCAGAAGCCTTCTGGGAGCCGATTCAAACGGCCTCCGCCCCCCTACACAACCATTTTCCTCGAAGGCCTTTCGGAAAGCAGATTGGCAAGCGTGTACTGTGGTCCACTACTTCAGTGGAGCAGTGACTTCGTCAAGGCCTGGGGCCTGCTAGAACCTGAGCGCGAGCGAAGCGCGCGCGATGGTTGTAGTGTTAAACTGTCTTCGCGCACTGGAACTGAGTTGCCACGCGCGGTCATCATAAGAGCCGCCGGGCACGCGGAGTGAGGGGCGGAATGTTGCGAGAATTCGCCGGTCGGTAGAAGTAGGTGCATGTCTGTCAAGCAGCGGCGAAGCTAGTGACCGTCCTATGTAGTACGTCTGCCTCCTACTTCCTCCGACCGTCGCGTGCGCCCCCCCGACTGCCCGTGCGGACAGCAGCACCCGCGGGCTCTTCGGTATTTGCGCACGCCGCCCCCCGCCGCAATTTAACCGCAAGCTCCTGACCGGTGCCCATCCGCCAGTCAATGGCCTGAGCCGCCACGGTGGCCAGCGCTCGTTTTGCGCGCCCCAGACATCGGAGTTGTAGCCACGACAGTGGCTCCTCCACGGGTTCGTTTGTCTGCCAGCTGACTCCCCAAAAATGAAAAGACAGCTGTTCCTCTTTCGAGCCCTGAGAGCAGCAAAACAAGCACACTCCATGGGGTTGACCCCTCAATTGAGCCGCGGATTTGTTCTTTTGTCGCTCCCCCGCCCAGGGGGGCCGCGAGGCTCGACAGCTCGAGCCGACCCACCCGCGGCCTGCGGCAGCCTGCTGCTCGCCCCCCTCTGCGCGCCTCCTTCCTCCACCTCGGGTCGGACGAAAGGAGAACAAAACCTGCATGCAGATGGATGTTCAGAGCTTCGCGCGGGTGTCTTGGATCTGCGCTCGGCCCCTGGGGTGGCGCTCGGGCGTGCTACGGCCGACCTCTGCTCGGACTGCCGTGCTGTCGCGTGCACAGTGAGGTGACGAACCGTCGCACGGCGCCACGCCTGCTGTGTAGGCGCAGCGGCATGCTTGTACAGCTTGTCCTTTTTTGGGCCACGTGCTGACCTCATGAAGTTGAGAGTGTGGGAGAGGAAGTGAGGGAGACAGAGGCACACGTTTGCACAGTCGCAGGCTTCTGCTGTCCGGAGCCGACGTCAGCCGCGTGCATCTGAGGCCGCCCACACGTGGCTGGCCTCGACTTGGAAAACAAGTCGAGTGTGCGGCATCATTCTTGTCGCCGGCTCATGCGTGCGCATTGTTCCCGGGAAGGGCATAGGCCCAGGGATCTCTTTTAGGGGTTTGCCCCCGGATCTGACGGCTATAGGGCTGGCGAATTTCTTTTGCGAGAACTGACGAGGTCGCGTAGGGCCGGCGAATTAAAAGTTGAGGGTGCGTGTCTCGAGCGAAACGCTTGTTTTTCAGAATTTGTTGAGTATGTTTCGAGCGAAGCGCTTGTTTTGTGTTAAAGATTGTCCTCTCCTGGGGACCTGAATTCAGAGGATCTCTCAAGTGAAATGCTTGTTTTCACGTGCCCAGGTCTTGAGGATGTCTCAAGCGAGACGCTTGGTTTCACGCCTCCAGGTTGCCCAGACAGATGTCTAGCATGAGGATTTGTTAAGGACTTCTCGAACCAGAGGCTTGTTTGCACGTGTCCAGGTCGCCCAGGCGGATGTCTAGCATGAGGATGTGCTGAGAACGTCATGAGTGAAACGTGTGTTTTCACGTGTCCAGGTCGCCCAGGCACAGCACAGCCCTCGGCACGGTACATCAACATCGATACCTTTAGCATTGCAGCGTGGCATGTTGCCTGACACGTTCCGCGGAGCGTCCCGTGGCGAGTCCCCCTAGCACGTCGCGCGGTGCACGTCCATTGGTACGTTCCGTAGCGCGTCTCCTTGGCACGTCCCGCAGTGCGTCCCCATGGCACGTCCCTTGGCACGTCGCCTGGCGCGTCCCTTGGGACGCTGCGCGTCCTCCTGGCATGTCCCCCTGTCGATTAGTTCTGGGGCAGCTACCATCTGCTCAGGCAGCTCGAGCTTAAGATCCAGATCAGTTCGGTCAGGACTCGGATGTAAAGAGGACTCGATCCACAACGCTATATATATATATATATGTATAGAGCACAATCGCGGCATGGCACATCGCAGTTCTACACGCCCAAGCACGGCACAGCCGTCGGCACGGTACATCAAGATAGATACATTCAACATTGCACCTTGGCACGTTCTTCGGCGCGTTTCGTGGCGAGTCCACCTGGCACGTCGCGCGGCGCGTCCCCTGGCACGTCCCGCGGCACGTCCATTGGCACGTTCCGTAGCGCGTCTCCTTGGCACGTCCCGCGGTGCGTCCCCATGGCACGTCCCCTGGCACGTCGCCTGGCGCGTCCCTTGGGACGTTCCGCGGCGCGTCCTCCTGGCATGTCCCCTCTGTCGATTAGTTCTGGGGCAGCTACCATCTGCTTAGGCAGCTCGAGCTTAAGATCCAGATCAGTTCGCTCAGGACTCGGATGCCAGGGAGGACTCGATCTACAACGCTATATATAGAGCACAATCGCGGCATGGCACATCGCAGTTCAGCACGGCGTAGCACGGCACAGCCGTCGGCACAGTACATCAAGATCGATACATTCAGCATTGCATTTGCCGGTCGCCCAGTCAGGTGTCTTTGAAACGTTGCCGTGCCTTACACTTCCTATATTCCTTTCCGGGTTCGTGGGTCGATCATGTTGTTTTTTCCCGGAAAGGGCATAGGCCCAGGGATCTCTTTTAGGGGTTTGCCCCCGGACCTGACGGCTGTAGGGCCGGCGAATTTCTTGTGCGATAAATGACGAGGTCGCGTAGGGCCGGCGAATTAAAAGTTGAGGGTGTCTCGAGCGAAACGGTTGTTTTTCAGAACTTGTTGAGGATGTTTCGAGCGAAGCGTTTGTTTTGTGTTAAAGATTGTCCTCTCCTGGGGACCTGAATTCAGAGGATCTCTCAAGTGAAATGCTTGTTTTCACGTGCCCAGGTCTTGAGGATGTCTCGAGCGAGACGCTTGGTTTCACGCCTCCAGGTTGCCCAGGCAGAGGTCAAGCGCCAGGATTTGTTGAGGATGTCTCGAGCGAGACGCTTGGATTCACGCGTCCTCGTCGCCCAGGCAGATGTCTAGAATGAGGAGGTGTTGCGAAAGTCTCGATCGAGATGCTTGTTTGCACGTGTCCAGGTTGCCCAGGCGGATGTCTAGCATGAGGATGTGCTGAGAATGTCTCGAGAGATACGCTCGTTTTCACGTGTCCAGGTCGCCAGGGCGGATGTCTAACATGAAGATGTGTTGAGGATGTCTCGAACGAGACGTTTGCTTTCACGTGTACAGGTCGCCAAGGCGGATGTCTAGAATGAGAAGGTGTTGAACACGTCTCGAGCGAAACGCTTGTTTTCACGTGCCCAAGTCACCCAGGCGGACGTCTCACATGAAGATGTGTTGAGAATGTCTCGAGCGAACTACTTGTTTTCACGTGTTCAGTTTGCCCAGGCGGATTTCTAGCATGAGAATGGGTTGAGGATGTGTTCAGCGAAACGTTTGTTTTCACGTGTCCAGGTCGGTCAGGCGGATGTCTAGAATGAGGATTGTGACAGGATGTCTCGAGCGAAACGCTTGTCCGCAGCACCTGGCACATTCCGTGGCACATCCATTGGCACGTTCCGTAGCGCGTTCCCTTGGCACGTCCTACGGTGCGACCCCATGGCACGTCCCCTGGCACGTCGCCTGGCGCGTCCCCCTGGCATGTCCCCTCTGTCGATTAGTTCTGGGGCAGCTACCATCTGCTTAGGCAGCTCGAGCTCAAGATCCAGATCAGGTCGGTCAGGACTCGGATGCAAAGGAGGACTCGATCCACGACGCTATAGAGCACAATTGCGGCATGGCGCATCGCAATTCAGCACGGTGCAGCACAGCACAGCCCTCGGCACGGTACATCAAGATCGATACAATCAGCATTGCAACCTGGCACGTTCCTTGGCACGTTCCGTGGGGCGTCCCTTGGCGAGTCCCCCTGGCACGTCGCGTGGCGTGTGCCCTGGCACATTCCGTGGCACATCCATTGGCACGTTCCGTAACGCGTCCTTTTGGCACGTCCTACGGTGCGACCCCATGGCACGTCCCCTGGCGCGTCCCTTGGGACGTTTCGCGGCGCGTCCTCCTGGCATGTCCCCTCTGTCGATTAGTTCTGGGGCAGCTACCATCTGCTTAGGCAGCTCGAGCTGAAGATCCAGATCAGTTCGGTCAGGACTCGGATGCAAAGGAAGACTCGATCCACGACGCTATAGAGCACAACCGCGGCATGGCACATCGTAATTCAGCACGGTGCAGCACAGCACAGCCCTCGGCACGGTACATCAAGATCGATACAATCAGCATTGCATTTGCCCGTCGCCCAGTCAGGTGTCTTTGAAAACGTTGCCGTGCCTTACACTTCTATATTACTTTCCGGGTTCGTGGGTCGATCATGTTGTGTTCGATTGGGTCGCCCCAGAAGTCGAACGAACAAAAACAAAAATGGGACTGTACCCCCATCAGTGCTTGCACTGGAGGGGTCCTGGCGGAAATTTGAAGATTTGGCGAAAGTTTCCCGCTGATTTTGGTGGCCGGCTGGGTTCCCGGGTTCCGCTTCCGGGTTCTCGGGTTCCTATGGTCATTGGTTCCGGGCCGATTTCGGTGGGTTCCGGGTTCCCGTGTTTCCCGGTCGATCTCTTATCGATCTTTTGATAAAAAGATCGATCTCCTTATCGATCGATCGATCCAATGTCAAAACATCCACGGATTGGGGTTTCTCTGTGGTGTAGTGCCGCTCTCGTTTATGATATAATCCTGGGCCCGGTGGTGCGCATCAGCACCGTTTAACCGATCTATATCCCCATCCCCATCCAGACCCCCACTATCTCAGCACCCAAGATGGGGCTATACCCCTCGAAACTCGAAGGGGACAGCCTATATCGCCATCTATGGGGGTAAGTCGGCCAGCGGGGCCTTGGCCACGCCCCCTCTGCCAGTATCGGCGGCGAGCGCGGGCAGGAAGTGGGAAGGAGAAAGCCCTCTCAGAAGGCGGCGGGGCTTCTCAGAAGGCCTCCGGCCGGAGATGCCTTCTGTTCAAGGGAGGAAACACCACCCGGACCGGACAGTTTGCGTTTACTGAATGATTCTGATTCTGGGCGTTTATTAGAAGCCCTGCCCTATTCGATTCCTTCCTTGGGTGCGTTTACTGAACGGCCTCGCTTGTCGAGGTGGTTATAATCGGGGGCGGCCACGAGGGGGGTGATGACTAGGGGGGGGGGGATCTCATGGCGTGGGCCATGATATTTCTCGAGATTTCATGGCGCCTCCTATTCCATCCATTACGTCCCTGGCCCCCCCCTGGGCCGCGCACATGCCGCCGGCCATGATTTGCGCACCCCCCTCTTGAACGCCCCCCTCTTTCGGGCCAGACGAAAGGGGGGATTTGGAAAGGCGGGGTTACGAAATTCTTGACGCTTCGCGTATCCCCACCAGCTGGTACTCACGCCCTCTGGGCTTTTCCTTGCGGGCCGCTAATCAAAAAAGTATCCCCACCAGCCCATCCAGAAACGACGCCCAGGCGAGTAGAGGTGATCATGGAAGCGGGGCAGCATACAGAGGAACAAGGGGCTGGGGAGGCCGTCGTACCCCAAGGGGGGGGGGGATGGAGGAGGAGTCGGAGGCGGAAGAGGAGGAGGAGGATGATGAGGGTGGGGAGGGAGGAATGAGGAGGAGGAGGAGGAGGAATAGGCGGATGATGATGTTGATGCTGATATTGATGATGTCGATGATGACGATGATGGTGGTGATGATGATGATGATGATGATGATGATGATGATGATGATGATGATGATGATGATGATGATGATGATGATGATGGGGGAGGAGGAGGAGGAGGATAAGGGCGATCAGAAGAGTCAAAGGCCTCTTGAATGCCTCGCGGAGTCTCTTGGGATGTCTCTTGGGATACTCTTTGAGGTCTCTTGGGGCGTCTTGGGGGCCTCTTGGCGGTCCCGGGAGCTTCTTGGACCGTCTTGGGTGCCTCGTGGGAGCCTCTTGGGGCCTCCTGGTCGCCTCTTGGGGCCTCCTGGGAGCCTCTTGAGGCCCTCTTGGGGCGCTCTTGGGACCCTTGGGAGCGCTCTTGGGGCCATCTTGGAGGTGATCGATCAAAGGAAGGGGGTCCCCCAATTAGCGCCCCCCCCTCGGGAGCCTCCAAAATCGGCCAAAACCGTAGTAAAACCGATGATTTTGGCTTCCTCGCCGAGGCCGTTTTGGACGTTCTAACTACCAGCGCCCCCCCCGTCCAAGTCCAGGGGAGGGGGTTAGGGGGAGGGGTAAACCCCTCCCCGAAGGGGATGAAGGAGGTTGGAAGAGGAAACTCCCGGAACCACCTACGCCCAGAGGGCTGGTGTGATTTGCTGCATGCAGCTGGTTTCGGCCTCACCGAGGGGGCCATTCCTCGATACGTAGCCGCCTCCGGCCCCGGGAGGCGCCGGGAAAATCAGCTGCGCGAGCGGATTCTCAAACCCCCCCTTTGCTACCCCCCCCTTTCGCCCGACCCTACTCTTGGCCGCCCCCGATCCCAGACCCCCGACGTCATGATTTTTTCATGACGCGACCCCCAGAGGTCCAGACCCATTCCCCGGGACCGGCTTTTCATCGGGAGTCGTTTTTTGACGGTCCTGAGGGCCGGTAAGGGTCCCCAGAGGCTGAAAATAGCGAGAAACCTCGCGTCGTGATTTTTCATGATTCGAGGGGGTCTGGGATCGAAGGGGGGCGGGATGTGTTGCCTCTTGGCTGTGGCGTCGGGGAAGGCTCCGGAGGCTCCCTCTGCAGGCCGGAGAGGCCCGCCCCTTCTGCCCCGCCCCCTCGGGCTCGCCGCCGACGGGGGGGCTCGGCTGCGCGCCCTTGGTGTTGAGCCGGGCATGTCCCTCCACAGGGGGAGCACTTGAGAACACTAGAAAAAATAGTCGGGGGGGTCATTTCGTCGAGTATTTCATTGAACGCCCCTGAGGGGGCAGACACCGCCGCCCCATTTTTTTTTTGGAACGCGGAGTTTGCGTGGGGGGCTCCCACTTTTTACCTAACAGCGTAGACTGATAGGTTTCTAGTAGGATCAAAAGAGGGCAGCAGCTTACTCCACAGGGGGGTCTGGGCGGATGTCGGCGAGCTGCCGGGCGGACGCCGGGCGGACGAACCGGGCTCGTTTTTCGCAAACAGTCACACACTTCGTGCTCTTCGACCTCCCAGAACTCCATTCCCGGGCCACATTTTGAATAACCAGACGCAACAGTCACACACTTCGTGCTCTTCGAGTTCCCAGAACACCACTCCCGGGCCACATTTTGAATGCCCGGAGCCAACTGTAGGCCACTTCGTGCTGTTCGATTTCCCAGAACGCCAATCCCGGGCCACATTCTGAATGCCCAGAGCCAACTGTAGGCCACTTCGTGCTCTTCGATTTCCCAGAACACAATTCCCGGGCCACATTCTGAATGCCCGGAGCCAACTGTAGGCCACTTCGTGCTCTTCGACTGCCCCGAACGCCATCGCCGAATGCCACTCCTGCCACTCCTGGCGCACATTTTGGATGCCCGGAGCCAACTGCACGCCACTTCCTGCTCTTCCACCTCCCAGAATTCCATTCCCGGGACGCATTGTGGAGAACACGCCATTGTAGTCGTAGTAGTACTCGTACGCCTCTCCTCCTCCTTCTACTCGCTCCTCCTTTTTCTTCTCTCATCGACGTCAGAACCCTTGCCTCCTATGACGTCCTCCGCTGGCCTGGGTGGTTTACTCAGGTCGCGGAGGGGGATAGGAGGGGGGTCGTTGCCATGGCTGGTTCCCTCGAATTGACGACGGGAGGGAGGGGTGCACCGTTCCCTCGGATGGGCACATCCCCCCTCCAAGGGTCTCCGAGCCCTCCCTCTCCGTCCTTTCCCTTCTCCCTTCTACTCGTAGAGTAGTAGTAGTAGTAGTAGTAGTAGTAGTAGTAGTAGTAGTAGTAGTAGTAGTAGTAGTAGTAGTAGTAGTAGTAGTAGTAGTAGTAGTAGTAGTAGTAGTAGTAGTAGTAGTAGTAGTAGTAGTAGTAGTAGTAGTAGTAGTAGTAGTAGTAGTCGTACTACTACGCCGTTACAAAAGTTCGTCACGTTTCATGAGAGCTTGAAGGTGGCATGGGTTTCGTGTCTTCCTTCCGCGTGAGCAAGCGGGCAGAGGCTGACCACTGCCCTGGCCGCGCCGAGCTGGCCCCCCCTTCCCCCCTAGAATCCTAGCGGACTGAGTCAAGAGCGGTCGGATCAAAGATCCGGGATTTCTAAAAGTGGGATTTCATCCCTTACTATAATAGTATAGATTTAAAACGAGACATTTTGAAATCCCGATGTGAATTCACACGGTTCCAGAAATCCCACCGGGGCGGGATTTGTCTTTGCTTATGCAAGATGATCGACTTTTATTTTATGACGAAACTTTTGTAACGCCGATGAGGGGATCGACGCTCGCCGCGCGGTGTCTGTCATACAAATACCGCTAGGGGATCGACGCTCGCCGCGCGGTGTCTGAAATACCGCTGAGGGGATCGACGCTCGCCGCGCGGTGTCTGAAATACCGCTAGGGGATCGACGCTCGCCGCGCGGTGTCTGAAATACCGCTGAGGGGATCGACGCTCGCCGCGCGGTGTCTGAAATACCGCTAGGGGATCGACGCTCGCCGCGCGGTGTCTGAAATACCGCTGAGGGGATCGACGCTCGCCGCGCGGTGTCTGAAATACCGCTAGGGGATCGACGCTCGCCGCGCGGTGTCTGAAATACCGCTGAGGGGATCGACGCTCGCCGCGCGGTGTCTGAAATACCGCTAGGGGATCGACGCTCGCCGCGCGGTGTCTGAAATACCGCTACGCCGTTACAAAAGTTCGTCACGTTTCATGAGAGCTTGAAGGTGGCATGGGTTTCGTGTCTTCCTTCCGCGTGAGCAAGCGGGCAGAGGCTGACCACTGCCCTGGCCGCGCCGAGCTGGCCCCCCTTCCCCCTTAGAATCCTAGCGGACTGAGTCAAGAGCGGTCGGATCAAAGATCGGGGATTTCTAAAAGTGGGATTTCCTCCCTTACTATAATAGTATAGATTTAAAACGAGACATTTTGAAATCCCGATGTGAATTCACACGGTTCCAGAAATCCCACCGGGGCGGGATTTGTCTTTGCTTATGCAAGATGATCGACTTTTATTTTATGACGAAACTTTTGTAACGCCGATGAGGGGATCGACGCTCGCCGCGCGGTGTCTGTCATACAAATACCGCTAGGGGATCGACGCTCGCCGCGCGGTGTCTGAAATAC
Source organism: Prorocentrum cordatum (assembly GCA_963575745.1). Taxonomy (NCBI): domain Eukaryota; class Dinophyceae; order Prorocentrales; family Prorocentraceae; genus Prorocentrum; species Prorocentrum cordatum. The sequence continues at coordinate 62,683 of CAUYUJ010005222.1, forward strand.
CGCTGAGGGGATCGACGCTCGCCGCGCGGTGTCTGAAATACCGCTAGGGGATCGACGCTCGCCGCGCGGTGTCTGACATACCGCTGAGGGGATCGACGCTCGCCGCGCGGTGTCTGAAATACCGCTAGGGGATCGACGCTCGTTGCGCGGTGTCTGAAATACTGCTGAGGGGATCGACGCTCGCCGCGCGGTGTCCCTGAAATTGCCGCTAGGGATCGACGCTCGCCGCGCGGTGTCTGAAATACCGCTGAGGGGATCGACGCTCGCCGCGCGGTGTCTGTCATACAAATACCGCTAGGGGATCGACGCTCGCCGCGCGGTGTCTGAAATACCGCTGAGGGGATCGACGCTCGCCGCGCGGTGTCTGAAATACCGCTAAGGGATCGACGCACGCCGCGCGGTGTTTGAAATACCGCTGAGGGGATCGACGCTCGCCGCGCGGTGTCTGAAATACCGCTAGGGGATCGACGCTCGCCGCGCGGTGTCTGAAATACTGCTGAGGGGATCGACGCTCGCCGCGCGGTGTCTGAATTGCCGCTAGGGGATCGACGCTCGCCGCGCGGTGTCTGAAATACCGCTGAGGGGATCGAGACGTCCGCGCGGTG
>CAUYUJ010005223.1:0-22500 GCA_963575745.1 Prorocentrum cordatum
AGCGGTTGTGGTCATGTTCGTTGAGCTTGGCACCAGGGAGATGACCACAACCACCGCTTCTTTTTCGGCCGGCTGGAAGGCGGCACAAACAAGAAGCAAAGGCTGTGGTCATTTTCCCGTCCCGCATCTACAGAGGCAATCTGCAGGGCAGCACATCGTTGTGCCAGCAGCTGGCGCGGTTTGGCGCCAGCTGCTCCGATCAGAGCACGCTTACCTCCTGGAGATGCTGCTGCCACTCTTCTGGGACATATGCAAACTCTACGAGCTCATGAGCATAGGCTTGATCTCCTCCCGTTGCGACAAGGTCGGTGTCCGTCTTCCTCTAGCACGGCTGGCCAATTCACATTGTCGCTGTCCCAGGTTCCTGAACCTAGAGACTAAGCCCATGTGAGCCACCAACGGAGGGGTTGCTGGATGCTCCATGACCTCTACCTTTGTCCGCATGTTCCTCGCGCTGCGTATCAACCATGCCCTGTCCGAGGTGCCCAGGGGTCTCCATTTGAAAGTGTTCAACGACGACTACGGGGGCTCGGCCAGGGGCAATCCACAGGAAGTCATCGAAACCATCGCCCAGGATTCGGACTCGACCGAGTAGGCCTTGAGGGAGGAGATGGGAAGTAGCATATCTGGGAGCAAAGCCAAGATCATCGCGTCCTGCCCGACGGTTGCCAAAGCTATTTGAAAGCAGATTAGAGATCTAGCTGAACCTCCAGTGCGGTCTGCAGTTAACCTTGGGGCCTTGGAGTTGATTTGTTTGTTTAGTTCAGCTGGCCGCATACGCATGTCAACTGAATCTCAACCTGGCAGCACAGCACGCCCAGGCGCGAATGGCATGCAGATTGACGCGCCGACGGAACACCGTACTGCCGTGAGTGCAGAGCGCACATCAGGACGAAGTCCCAAAGTCGTTGAAGAGAAGTCTGGCCCAGAAAATGGCTCACCAGAACATTATGAAGCGGTGCGCCCAGCCCAGGAGAAGGATAAAAGGGGCGGGGCACGCATCTCAGGCCAGGCTGGCCCAGCTGAGCTCCATGCTGGAGGCGGCCGGCCTGCTCGGGCCGTGATTCGGCTCCAACAGGCTCATTCGACGATGCTTGCAATTCTGAGGGGAGGTCGCTTCCTTGCTGTGATCGTCCTCGCCCAGCAAGCCTCCGACAGGAAACCCAGCACGGCGCAAGCGCTTCGCGTAGACGTTGAGGTAATGGAACCCCTCCATCGTCCGTCCGTGAACGACTTTGAGGTCCACCTTCCCAAACTGCATCCACCTGGGATCCTCGGTAGTGGCCCCTGCTGCGCGGTATCGGAGGCCACCAGTCTGCTTTGCCTCCGCCCACTTTCCCGTGAGGTTCAGCTCCTGGAAGTACATGTCCGCGCACAGCTCCCCGAGCCTCTGCGCCTCCGCCTCGACGCGCAGCAGGGTGCCCTCGGGGCGCGCGCCCCTCGGGATCTGGAGCAGGACGTGCCGTCCCGCCTGCAGGAGGTCGAAGCGCTCGCCGAGGATGTTCTGCAAGTGGGGGTCGCCGGTGCCCGCGACGGCGCCCATGCTGGCCCCAATGATCACGGGAACCGGCGTGGGAGCACCGGTGACTCCCGCAGTCGAAGCCGCGGCGCCGACGGAGGGAGCCGTCAGCGTAGGGGCCACGGTGATGACAGGCTCACCACTCCAGTCAGCAGCAGCCATTGCCATGTTCGTCTCGGCCGCAACGGCGGCAGACATTCCGGCAATCGCGGCACTGAGGGATGCGGCGCTGTTGCTGCCAGCGATCTGCACCGTGAATTTCGTCGTCACGGTGACGTGTGAGTCCTGCGAGAGCTGACGGGCAGCAAACGGGATCCGATCGGGATGACTCGTGATGACGAAACCCGTGATTTCAATGTCGGAAGCAGGCACGTTCAGAGAGTTAGCCAGACCCGTCTTTTTAGCGGCCACATATGTAATGGAACTCATGAGGTCCTCCGCAGTCACACCATCTGGAAGTGTTTCCTCCGTGGTGTACTCACCAGCGATCTGTGCGTAATTGGACAAGTAACTGCCCGTTTCATTCGAGCACGTGAGACCAAATGCCCTGTAGTAGAGCCAAGTAGACTTCTCTGTGCTGCAACCACAGAGGCCGCCGTGCCAACAACCATTGCAATCGGTGCACTTAGAACCCGCGAGATCGAAGTAGCCACAGCCATCCTCACAGCTGCAACATCCAGCAGCTTTGCGCGCTTCTGTGCAATCCCAACAATTGCAACCGCAAGGTGGGCTCGGGCACCCGCAAGTTTTCTGCGCATCCGAAAGCGTCGGGCTTGGCGTAGGGCTTGGCGTCGGGCTCGGCGTCAGGCTCTGGGCCGCAGACTGCGTGAAGCCAGGTGGCAATGGTGTCGGACTCGGCGTCGGGTTTGGCGTTGGATCTGGCGTCGGTGACACGTAGTGGTAGGGCAGGTAGCTGCCTCTATCACTCGAGCAAGTGAGACCGAACGCCTCGTAGTAGGGCCAGGTAGCCGAATCTGTGCTGCAACCACACTTGCCATTGCGCCAACAACCATTGCAACCGTCGCACACGGAAGAAACCGTATCTGCATAACCACAACTCGAAGCAGTCCCGCAGCTGCAGCATCCAGCAGCTTGACGCTCTTGTGTGCAGTCCCAACAGTTGCAGCCGCAGGGGGGGCTGGAGCAGCTGCAGGTGCCCGATAATGCAAGATCCCCAAGCGGGGGGTAGGTGGGTGCAGATGTCGGGATCGGCGTTGGGAATGGCGTCGGTCTTGGCGTCGGACTTGGCGTTGGATATGCAGTCGGGGTTGCCGTCGGGGTTGCCGTCGGGCTCGCCGTCGGGCTTGGCGTCGGGCTCGCCGTCGGGCTCTCCGTGGGGCTTGGCGTTGGAAACGGCGTCGGGTATAACGTCGGGCTTGGAGTCGGGCTGTGCGTCGGGTTTGGCGTTGGATATTTCGTCGGATAGGGCGTCGGACCTGGCGTCGGATAGGGCGTCGGGTCTGGCGTCGGGTAGGCCGTCGGGAACGACGTTGGGCGGGGGGTCGGGTAGGACGTCGGACTGTACGTCGATCCGCCCGCCCAAATGTAGAACGCGACGTCTTCCAGCTTCTTATAATTCGAGCACGACGACCCACCGTTGACGCAGCGGTAACCCGAGGGGCCACCCCAACAGTCGACTGACCCATGCCCGAAGAAATAACGGCAGCACGTCTCCCCACCGAGATTGGGGCTGGTGTAGAGTAAATCTATGCCGTGGCTGGTGGATTTTAAAGTGGCCCATGTCGACACCGCCCCGTACGAAGTCCCGAGCCCAACCAAGGTGTTGCCCTGAGTAAGACCGAATGATGGCGATGTGTCAACATAAGCGTCGTTCGACTTAACGTACAGGTAAGAAGCGCAATCCGAACTCTTGATTTGGTACACGTGCGAGTAACCGTCCCTCGCCACCGCCATGGAATTGATATCATAATCAGACAACTTTGCATGACTTGAGCCGATCGCCGAAGAAATGCTACCGTAAGCGCCGGTCGTCATGGGGAATGAATAGGACCCCCTATCGCCATCCTGGATCTGGTATATTTTAGACCAACCTTGCGATGTCGTTCCATAACCGTACACGTCCACCACGATGCTGCCACCATTGTCAGCAAGCGACACTCCCCGGGAAGGCTCCATCCAAGTGGCGAGGATCAGATCGCCGCTAGACAGCGCAAAATTGATACTGCAAGTGATTGTGTACCCAGACACTGTGCACTGGGACGGCAACGTGCCCCACTGGCTCTGTGACAAGATGTACCCTCCATTCTTCATGAATTCGAAGGACCCAGTGTACCCACAGCAGCACTGTTGCCACACGGTGCCTCCCGATCTCTTCGTATCGCACCAGATGCCGGATCCGCCAACGTAAGTTGCTCGCAGCTGTGTGAACGAACCATATGCCATAGGTGTAACATATGAGGGCATAGCGACGCCGTAATATTCGAAGTTGTCCAGCAACTGTACCCATGTATCCGCCAAAGCCGGCGTCGGATGGGGGGTCGGGTCTGGCGTCGGATACGGCGTCGGGTACGGCGTCGGATACGAAGTCGGGCTTCTCGTCGGATACTGTGTCGGAAACGACGTCGGGCTTGGCGTCGGGCTTGGCGTCGGAGAATGTGTGGCGCCGGGTGGCAGAGGCGTCGGGCTTGGCGTCGGGCTTGGCGTCGGATGCGGCGTCGGGCTTCGCGTCGGATGCGGTGTCGGGCTGGGCGTCGGATAAGTCGTCGGGCTTGGCGTCGGAGACGGCGTGAAGGCCGAGCACACGTAGCCGAGCAACATGTGCCCGTCGTTGCAGGTCTCACACTGGTCTCTCACCACTCGGTCCTGCGGCGTGACACACGTCTTGCAGGCCGCTCCGCTCCCAGTCTCGCAAGTCAGCATCTGATGCCGGTAGGTCACGAACTGCGCTGACCCCTGACTGGTTCTGGTTCCAACCGCTGCGGAGCAAGCCCCGGAAGACATCGCATTGGCCGGCATACAGGCGCAAGTGGTCCCCGGGATGCCGGAGCCGTCGTTCGGCGAGTCGGAGTACAAGTACTCACAATAATTCCCGGCCGCCTCCCACTGTGTCACAAGGGCGAAACACTGGGCGAGGCTCAGCGCACCCCAGGAGGCTCCTGGCATCGCCTGGCCCACAGCGCAGTTGAACTTCTGAGCCATGTTGGAGAGTCCCGTGACCCAGGCAGGCTCCGATCCGAAATCGTCGCAAGTAAAACAGAAGTTCTTCGTGACGGAGATGGCGATCCTGCCAGCAAGGTCACCGGCACTCCTGTTCATGCTGGACCTCTCGAGCGAGCCGTTGCGGGCGCCCTCGAGGATCGGCTTGGGGTCTGGGAACTTGGTCTTGACGTCTTCGCCGAAGCTGGGGTCGGACGTAGCCCCAGAGAGGAGGCGCAGCGCCGGCAGCAGCGATGTCTTGTTGAACTCCCCCCGCGACAGGCGAGGGGGAGGGGCTGGTTGGGGCCAGAGTTTGAGCGAGAACGAGTAGCCAAACTCAAGCTTCGGCTGTGGATAGAGGGGCAGAGAAACCGTCCCCGAGAAAATATCGAACGCCAGGATGCCGTTCAGAGACGACTCCCAATACGACCACTCCGAGCTGGAGGGCCCCGCCGTACAACTGATACTGAAGAACGCAGAGGCACTTGGCGTCCACGTGTACGGCGAACCGAAGATGGAAATTCTGCCCGTAGCAAAACCGACAATCTTGGCCGCGAATCTTCCATTGAGACATCCAGCCTGGGCCTTGATTCCAAGGACTGCGTATCCGAACTGGAGGTCGACGCCCAATGTGATGGTAAAGTCGCCTTCGTCACAGAACACTGCTTCCAACCTCGTCTGAAGATTGGTGAGGAGGTTGTCACCTACAATGATGAGGTCATCGAGCATCCGTCCTGAAGAGATGTACCTGAACACGCCAATGACTCCTTTGGCAGCAGTTTGGACAAAGCTTGGCGCACACCACGAGCCACCTGTCCAATCAACGTTCAGGAAAGGAGTGGGGATGCCGAAACTAAGCCCCGGGAGGCTTGTCGTCTTCGTAAGGCAATTCGTGAACTTTGCAACGGTATCCGCGAAACGCTGGGCCATCCCGAACACGTCAAGCACGTCCCAAATAGTCATGCTGCTGACGAAATCGAAGGCGCCACAGTCAGTGAATTCGGCGGTGGGAGCTGAGTTCCAACAGAAGTCGATGCTCACGGCCGCTGCTTCTGAGTAGATCCCATTCACGACCCTCTCTCCGAAATCCCACAAAGCCTCGAAAACCGTAGTAGCAATTATCGCTTCCGGGGGAAATAGAGCAGCTCTGATGCCGTCGGCGATGTTCGGCAGACAGCGAAGGTTTGCCATGACCATGTTCTCGAGCACGTCCAACAGTAACGAGAATCCGCATTCCAAGAATGAGAGAGCGTTGCTCGCCCCCTCCGAAACGCAATCCCAAACGCCAGAACAGCTTGTGGGGATGAGATCGAAACCGCACATGTTTCCAACCGCATCGTTGACGGCGTCCACCACAGCTGACAGACACTCTCCGAAACTCATGAGCACATTTACTACAGTGTCGACCACGCATGTGTACACGTACTCCACTGCTTCGGTGAAACATGACCACACGCAATTGGTGACACAACTCACAGTGCAAACAACCACATCGACGACTGTGTCTACCACATCCTCGACGACGCTCCACCAACGACGCCGACGCCTCCCGCCCCAGAATTCAAGCTCTTGGGACGTTCGCGCAACGGAGCTCGAATCTCGGGAAACTCGTGCAACAGAGCTGGAGTTGGTATGCGCCAACCTAGGACAACTGGAACAACTGTTGCTGCAAGAGTTCCCACAATTGTCTACCCATTGTGTTTCCGAGCATGTGCTGGGAAGTGAGAAGATGCTTTCGAAGGTGCACGAGGGTCCACGCAACGCCTTCTGGGATGCAGTTCGTTGTGCAGGCTGAGATGTTGTGGCGAGCCACTCGTCGAGGGTCAGGAACGCATTCCCACGGGCGCTGTGCTTCGTCACAAACTCTTGTACCGAAGCCCTGGGAAGTAACACGCTGTCAAAGGGTGTGTTGAGCGTGCCGTTGGCTGCTTCGATCGCAACGAGGTCCTGTCCGATAAGGCTTCCCACTAGCTCGTCCACGTCCAGGGTCGAAGACTTATCCTTGTCGAGCTCGCCAAACTTTTTCTCTAGAAAGAGCAGCTGCTCATCTGAAGACAGATTTTTCCACGCGTGTATGACCGTAAGCGCCCCTTTGGTGACCACGTACTCATGGAAGTGACAGGGGGTTACCTCATGCAAGGGGAACCCTGGCCCGCAGTGTCCACACTCGTCGACGTAGGCAGCATCGGAGCAGAATTGGCACTGGCTGCAGCTGTCGCACGTACCATCGTAGCAGAATTCCTGATCCTGGCAATCAGAGTGATCTTGGCAATGCACCACGTCCGGCTCTGGATCGGGCCCCTCGGCGCACGTGGCGCAGCACACTGCCAGAACTTGGCTCGACAAGTTCGAATCCGCACAGTACGGCCCGACATCCGAGCAACCACTGACGTCATCCACACGTGCATGATCTTTTGCAAGTTGGACGGCGCCTGCATCGTTATCAACACAACCAGGCAATCCGCGCGCTGGCACGGGGGAGCCGTGGTCGAAGACATGGGTCTGGATCAGATGCACGTCAGGCGCCGCGCTGTTGGCCACACTCTCCCGACCGCGAGTTGGCAGAAGAAGCTGGGCGATCATGACGATGGGGAGAGTCCTTGCCGCCATGGGCACTGAATATGTGTATGAACAGAGTGTATGGCTGTCTGCTGTGAGACGCTTGTATAGGTGAAGGTTGAGCCGATGGCTCTCGCAAAAAGCTCGATCCGCAATGGCTTGAGCCAAAATAGTTACGGATGGGGCCTTGGAGTTGATAATGCTTGCGGGTGCCCTCTTCGCACTGCCTGCAGAGGGAAGAAGATAGGAGTTCGTGGGGCCGCTTTCAATGCCAAGGTCTGAAGGTTAAAAAACCATGGCTCGGTCCTGGGGCGTCTTGCCAAAAAGCTTTGCGTCCCTGGTCCGCTTCCTGCGGTGAGGTATGGGCCCGAGTCCAGAGGTTTCAGCGGCCACGAATGGGCCGCGGTCCGCAGAGCTTTCGGCGCCGTGTGTCAGCCGCGCGCAAGCAAACGCTCACCAACGTCTCTCCGGATGCTGGAAAGGGACACCACAGATTATGCTGTTCCCATCCTACTTAAGGACTTAAGGACCGCATCCCAGAAATAATTTCGAGCACCCAGAAAAAGTGTCAAAAGGGTGTCGAAACAGTGTCGAAACAGTGTCGGGCGAATGTCTCCCAGGGCCCGACACGTGAAAACCCTTGAGGTTCGGTATTTTTTGGGGGCGCTCGAAATTCTTCCTGGTGATCAAGGCTAAAGTAGGCTGGAGCATCATAACCCACAGGTTACGCAGGAGTCGATCCTGTTATCAGATGCTCTCCAGGTCTGGGCGTGCCCAACCCACGCCTGCCCCCGCGGCAGCCCCCTCCCCGATCCTCAGGCTCGGGCGGGAGGCGCTGCTCGAAGGTAGTGATCGGGGATGGGCAGAGCCCCCCTTGAGTAAAACGTGGCTCAGTGAAAACGGCCTCGGGCCCAAACCTGGCGGGCGCAAGCCTGGAAAATGACGGCCGCGGTGCCCCCTCGAGGACCGAAAACGGACAATTCACTGATCGACGCGTCAGGGCAGGAGGTCTGTCCACCCCCGACGTGAGCAACGACGAGGCCCCATCCGAAGCTTGGCGCGAGCTCCCGCAGGACGCGCTCGTCAGAAAACCGCCGGCAAACCCGGGTTCCGGCCTACTCGAGTCGCACGTTGCCCCGACACGGAAAAATGAGGGCCCAGCTAGCTCCTCGGGTATTCACCAGGCTACACAAACCAGTGATTCGGTCATTGGGGTGCGGTGGCAGCCAGACGGAGGAGCACACCACCAGCCGAGGGTATAACATCGAACATGTGCGCAGCTCGCGCGAATCCTGCGAGGATAGGTTGGTGCACAGGTCGTGGCTTTGCCCTGCTCGCAGGTAGGGAGCGAGACGAGATACGCGATTGAAGGTCCCCGCCAGCGAGCGGCCCGAAGCTCGAGGAGGTTGACCTCGAGGACCCCGAGACGCCCCCTGCTGTTCCCCAGAAGCCCAGTTCGGCACCCTGGCGACGTGTTCCCGAGGCCGTCTGCAGAATCCCGAGAGCCCCTCGAGGTCTTGTTTGGCCCAACGGCGCAGAGGCCGCGGACCGCACGTTCCAAGGAAATGCGTCCATGGACGGGTCCCTGTTTCGGGAGAGTGCTTCCGGAACGGTCCAGGACAGGGTCAGGGAAGGCGGTCTGCGGCGAGGACAAAAAGAGATCCCCTGGCATGGTAGCGCTCCCCTCTGGCCCCCTCTCCCTCATCAGGAGTGTGCTTCCAGAACAGGTCCAGGACAGGGTCAGGGCAGGTTGTCTGCGGCGAAAACAAAAAGAGATCCCCTGGCATGGTGACGCGCCCCCTCGGGCCTCCTCTCCCTCGGACCCCTCTGGCTAACGCCGAACGCTGTGGGCTCTCGGTTGTGGGCCGGCTGGCCCTTCCTGGAAGTTCTCATGTCTCGGACTGCCTCAAAGAGGGCCGCCAGTTCGATCTCCCAAAAAAGCGAGAGGCTCTCGTATGAATGGGCTTCAAAATGGTTGTTCCTTGTTTCTGGAGGACGGTCTTGGGACCCTCACTACGGCGAAGGGCCACCAAAAGGCGGACCCTGACCTTACAGTGGAGGCCAGTCCACAAGACACCTTCAGCAAGAAACCCAACCCTGAGACCCCAGGACGTGCATTGATCTTTGGTGTGGGAACGTCATGCTTCCCATAGCAAAACCATCGAAACCTAAGAAACCCAGGGCACCCTGGAGGCACGCAGGGTGAATTTTGGCATGGGCCTCCACTGCACCCCAAAGCAGCAGCATCACAAGCTAGGAACCGACGAGGCTGATGCAACGGCGAAGGTTGGAGTCCGACGTCACCACCAGCCCACTCAAACGCGACAGGATTGGCTGGCACGTCGGCTTGCGAGCGTGTTCGTTTTCGGCGTTTCGACATTGAGCGAAAAAGGGAGGGGGAGGGAAGGGGGGGGGGGTCTGGCTCCAGACCTCTGCTTAGCGCGACTGTATGCAACAGTGCGCCCTATGGGTGCCCGAAACAGGCGCCAAAAACAGCCAAAATCCACTCCAGGGGGGGGGTGAGGGGAGGGGGTGCGAAGACCCGCGCCGATCGGCAGAACAAGGAATACGGAAAAGACCACCCTCGGTCGCCCTTTCGGAGGAACTTTCGCGGGAGCGATACACGCAAGGGCGGCATGTCAACTCCCCCAGGCGATGGAATGCGGCGAACCACCCCTGAGCAACGCCCCCGACCGATGCTCAGAAGGGGTGGAGAGATCAAGCCCCCCGGGCGATGCTCCCTCCATGTTTTTCCGTTAGTTTTTGTCCGACTTAGTTTGTTTATTAGCCGCGAGCCTGCTCCCTCTCTGGCCTGAGCTTCACCTGTCCGACGTCGAGCGGACGAAGCAAGGCCGCCACTGCAGCTGCCACGGCTGCGCCCCGCGTTCGGAGCCGGATCGGCAAGCGCCGGCAGTGCGAGTGTTGCTTCAGGGGTTCCGGAGCGGTGTCCCGTCCCGAGCCAGGCGTGTGCCAAGGTGGCCCGGGTATAGGAATCAGAGGCATGGGCGCGCACGGGTTGCAAGCTTCGGGCCACAGTGTAGTTTTTTCCCCACATCCTAAAAGGGGTTCTTGTTTTCTCTGCACACCCTCCGCGCAGGATCTCTCCTCCTTTTCCTCCTCCTCCTCCTCCTCCTCCTCCTCCCCCCCCCCCCCCCCCTCCTCCTCCGCCTCCTCCTCCTCCCTCCTCCTCTCCTCCTCCTTGCTTCCTCCTCCTCCTCCTCTCCCCTCCTCCTCCTCCTCCCCTCCTCCTCCTCATCAATCATCATCATCATCACATCATCATCATCATCATCATCATCATCATCTCATCCTCATCCTCATCCTCATCCTCATCATCATCATCATCATCATCATCATCATCACCATCATCATCATCAGCATCATCATCATCATCATCATCATCCATCCATCATCATCATCATCATCATCATCATCATCATCATTAACATCATCATCATCATCATCATCATCATCATCATCATCATCATCAGCATCATCATCATCATCACCATCACCATTTCTCCCCACTCATCATCATCATCATCATCATCATCGTCGTCGTCGTCATCATCATCATCACCATCATCATCATCATCATCAGCATCATCATCATCACCATCAGCATCACCATCAGCATCGCACGATCACTCATCATCATCATCACCATCATCAGCATCGCACGATCACCATCATCATCACCATCACTACACACCCACTCATCACCTCGGCATCATCATCACCAGTCAGTCACCATCAGCATCGCACGATCACTCATCATCATCAGCCATCATCAGCATAACCATCATCATCACTCGATCACTCACTCACTGACTCACTCAGCATTATCATCATCACACACACACACACTCACTCATCATCATCACTCATTCATCACTTCGCCATCACTCATTCGTCTGTGAATGATTCGTGAAGAGTCTCAAGCGGAAGCCCCCTCCCCACGGGTCCCGCACTTCACGTTGGTAATCCGAACGGGTCATCCTCAACCTGTAACAGTCGTCAGTTTTGGGCTCCTCTGGCCTGAATTTGGAGGAAGTATCAAGCGGGAGCCTCGTCTGTGAGTGAATTGTGAGGAAGTCTCAAGCGGGAGTCCCTCTTCCCACGGGCCCGAGCGGGTCATCCGAAACGTGTAACTGTAGTCACTTTTGGGCTCCTCAGGCTTGAATTTGGGGGAAGTATCAAGCGGGAGCCTCGTCTGTGAGTGAATTGTGAAGAAGTCTCAAGCGGGAGCCCCCTCCCTATGGGGCCCGCATTTCATGTTGGCAATCCGAGCGGGTCATCCGAAACGTCTAACTGTTATCACCTTTTGCGTTCCTCGGGCCTGAGTTTGGAGGAAATATCAAGCGGGCGCTTCGTCGGTGAGTGACTTGTTAAGAATTCTCAGCCGGGTGACCCCCCCCTATGGGTCCCGCACTCCACGTTGGTAATCCAAGCGGGTCATCGGCAACCTGTAACTGTCGTCACTTTTGGGCTCCGCAGGCCTGAACTTGGAGGAAGTATCAAGCGGGAGTCTCGTCTGTGAGTGAACTGATAAAAACTATCAAGCGGGAGTCCCTCCCTATGGGTCCGGCAGTTCATGTTGGTAATCCGAGCGGGTCATCGGCAACCTGTAACTGTCCTCACTTTGGGGTTCCCCAGGCCTGAATTTGGAGGAAATATCACGCGGGAGCCTCGTCTGTGAGTGAATTGTGAGGAAGTCTCAGGCGGGAGTTCCATCCCTATGGGTCCCACACTTCATGTTGGCAATCCGAGCGGGTCATCCAAACCCTGTAACTGTCGTCACTTTGGGGCTCCTCAAGCATGAATGCGGAGGAAATCTCAAGCGGGAGACTCGTTTGTGAGTGAATTGCGAGGAAGTCTCATGCGGGAGCCCCCTCCCGATGGGTCCAGTACTTCATGTTGGTAATCCGAACGGGTCATCGGATTCCTGTCGCTGTCGTCATTTTTGGGTTCCTCAGGAGTGCTGAGGAAGTCTCAGTCGGCAGCCTCGTCCGTGAGTGAATCGCGAGGAAGTCTCACGCGGAAGCCTCCTCCCTATGGGGTTTGCACTGCATGTTCGAATCCGAGCGGGTCATCGGCAACCTATAATTGTCGTCACATTTGGGTTCCTCAAACTTGAGCATGGAGGAAATTTCAAGCGGAGTTTCGTTCATGAGTGACTTGCGAGGAAGTCTCAGGCGGGAGCCCCCTCATTATCAGGCCCGCACCTCACGTTTTTGAACTGAGCGGTCGTCAGTTCCGGGCCAAAACTTAAGCCTCCAGCGGCAAGCGCGGCGACTCTCCGCGATGACGGGTTGGCAATCCGAGCGGGTCATCGGATTCTTGTAATTTTCGTCATTGTTTGGGTTCCTCAGCTCCTGCGGCCTGAATACGGGGGAAGGGTTCCTCAGCTCCGGCGATTTGAAAACGGGGGAAGTATCAGGCAGGAGTTTCGTCTGTGAGCGAAGTGCGGGTAGCCTCGTCTGAGGTGGTCGTCGGCAAATTTGTTGTCATGGGCCTGCGTGCCCGAAAGGGCGATTGAGGAGCTGACGAACACGACGACGACGACGACGACGACGACGACGACGACGACGACGACGAGACAGCGGCCGGGCGCAGGGGTAGCCCCTTGTGTCCGGCCGGGTGTGGTAACCCATCCTCGGCCGAATCGGGGGCAGGGGTAACCCCTTGTCTCCAGGCCGCCGGTGGTAACCCATCGGCGGCCGAATCGGGCGCAGGGGTAGCCCCTTGCGTCTGGGCTGTGGGTAGTAACCCATCCTCGGCCGAACCGAGGGCAGGGGTAACCCCTTGTGTCCGGGCTGGCGGTGGTAACCCATCGTCGGCCGAATCCGCGACAGGGAAAACCCCTTGTCTCCAGGCTGGCAGTGGTAACCAATCGTCGGCCGAATCGGGGGCAGGGGGGAACCGTTTGCGTCCGGGCTGGCGGTGGTAACCCATCGTCAGCCGAATCGGGCGCAGGGGGAAACCCTTACGTCTGGGGCTCGGGTGGTAACCCATCCGCGCCCGAAACCAGTCCCTCCACAAAACATGCCTTGCGTTCTCGTGGGTAAGGGGCCACTAACGCAAATTTGTTGGGTGTTTGTTTCTTCGACCATGGGGGCCGCGTCCTGTTTTCGGCCCGGGGGGGCCGCTTCTTTCTCTCTCGATTATTTAGCAGGCTAGCATATGTATTCATGCTTTGAACGCTAAGGATCTCATCATCATTAGTAGCATCATCTTCTTCTTCTTCATCATCATCATCATCATCATCATCTCATCATCATCATCATCATCATCATCATCATCATCATCATCATCATCATCATCATCATCATCATCATCATCATCATCATCATCATCATCATCATCATCATCATCATCATCATCATCATCATCCGGAAGAGGAAAACAGGGACGGAGGATGGAGGACGGAGGACGGAGGACTGAGGACTGTGGAGGGAGGACGGCGGACGGAGGACGGAGGAGGGAGGCCAGTGGACGGAGGGCCGCCTCCTCACTTCTCGCGATGCCTCTCGTCGTCGTCGTCTGCGTCGTCGTCGTCGCCGCATCATCACCATCGACATCATCATCATCATCATCATCATCATCATCATCATCATCATCATCATCATCATCATCATCATCATCATCATCATCATCATCATCATCATCATCATCATCATCATCACCATCATCATCAGTAGCAGCATCATCATCATTACCATCAGCATCAGCATCAGCATCATCATCATAATCATAATCGTCAGCATCATCATAATAATCAGCATCATCATCATCATCATCATCATCATCATCATCATCATCATCATCATCATCATCATCGCCATCATCATCATCAACAACATCATCATCACCAGCATCAGCATCATCATCACCATCATCATCCTGATCCTCATCCTCATGCTCATGCTCATCCTCATCCTCATCTTAATGCTCACCACCATCATCATCATCATCATCATCATCATCATCATCATCATCATCATCATCATCATCATCATCGTCGTCGTCGTCGTCGTCGTCGTCGTGGTCGTCGTCGTCGTCGACGATTCTGCGATCTCGGAGATGCTGGATCTCGGAGGTCGGAGCCCTCGAGCAAGTATTTGTTGGGTCAGTTTGTTTTGAATATGGTTTGAATATGTTCCTCAGATCCTAAATGGGGTTTTTGTTTTCTCTGCACACCCTCCGCGCAGGATCTCTCCTCCTCCTCCTCCCTCTCTCTCTCTTTCTCACTCTCCCTCTCATCATCATCATCATCATCATCATCATCATCATCATCATCATCATCATCATCATCACCACCATCATCATCATCGCACTCATCACCACTCATCATCATCCTCCTCATCATCACTCACCCACCCACCCACCCACCCACCCACCCACTCACTCACTCACTCACTCACTCACTCACTCACTCACTCAACACCGTCACTCGCTTATGTTACCCGAGGAAGTCTCTTGCGGGAGCCCCTTCCCTATGGGTCCCGCACTTCATGTTGGTAATCCGAGCGGGTCATCGGCAACCTGAAACTGTCGCCACTTTTGGGCTCCTCAGGCCTAAACGTGGAGGAAGTATGAAGCGGGAGCCTCGTATGCGAGTGAATTGCAATGAAGTCTCAGGCGGGAAAAGCCTCCCTATGGGTCCCGCACTTCACGTTGATAGTCCGAGCGGGCCATCGGCAACCTATAACTGTCATCACATTTGGGGGTTCTCAGGCCTGAAACTGGAGGAAATATCAAGCGGGCGCATCGTATGTGAGTGAATTGTGAAGACGTGTCAGGCGGGAGCCCCCTCCCTGCGGGTCCCGCACTGCATGTTGGTAATCCGAGCGGGTCATCGGCAACCTGTAACTGTCGTCACGCTTGGGCCCCCCAGGCTTGAATTTGAAGGAAGTACCAAGCGGGAGCCTCGTCTGTGAGTGATTTGTAAGGAAGTCTAAAGCGGGAGCCCCCTTCCGATGGGTCCCGCACTTCGCGTTGGTAGTCCGAGCGGGTCATCGGGAACGTGTAACTGTCGCCACTTTTGGGCTCCTCAGGCCTGATTTTGGAGGAAGTATCAAGCGGAAGCATCGTCTGTGAGCGAAGTGCGAGAAAATCTCAAGCGGGAAGCCCCTCCCTATGGGTCCCGCACTTCACGTTGGTAGTCCGAGCGGGCTATCGGCAACCTATATCTGTCGTCACTTTTTGGGCTCCTCAAGCAACAGTTTGATCAAGCGGGCGCCTCGTATGTGAGTGACGTGTAAGGAAGTCTCAGGCGGGAGTTCCGTCCCTATTGGTCCCGCACTTCATGTTGGTAATCCGAGCGGGTCATCGGCAACCTATCACTGTCATCACCTTTGGGTTCCTCAAGCGTGAATGTGGGAGAATGTCCCAAGCGGGAGCCTCGTATGTGAGCGAATTGTGAAGGAATGTCAGGCGGGAGCCCCCTCCCTATGGGTCCCGCACTCCATGTTGGTAATCCGAGCGGGCCATCGGCAACCTGTAACTGTCGTCACTCGTGGGTTCCCCAGGCTTGAATGTGAAGGAAGTATCAAGCGGGAGCCTCGTCTGCGAGTAAAATGTGAGGAAGTCTCAAGCGGGAACCCCCCCCCGCTGGGTCCCGCATGTCATGTTGGTAGTCCGAGCGGGCCATCGGCAACCTGTAATTGTCGCCACCGTTGGGCTCCTCAGGCCTGAATGTGGAAGACAAATCAAGCGAGAGCCTCGTATGTGCATGAATTGTGAGAAAGCCTCAGGCGGGAACCCCCTCCCTATGGGTCCCGCAGCTCATGTTGGTAATCCGAGCGGGTCATCGGCAACCTGTAACTGTCGTCACTGTTGGGTTCCCCAGGCTTGAATTTGGAGAAAATATCAAACGGGAGTTTCGTATGTGAGTGAATTGCGAGGAAGTCCCACGCGGGAGCCCCCTCCCTATGGGTCCCGCATTTCACGTTGGCAATCCGAGCGGGTCATCGGCAACCTGTAATTACTCCGACGGAAGGACCCCGCGTGAGAATCGGTTCAGATTGCCCTTACCATTTTCCTCCTCGCCCTGACAGACACTCTCCTCTCTCCCGCCTTTTTGCCCTCACCTACTCCCCCTCCTTCTATTTACCCCCCTCCTCCTTCTTCTCCACTTCCTCCTCATCATCACCCCCTCCCTACCCCTTCCCCGTCCTCGTCCTTCCCCTGTTTCTTCTCCGCGCGCTCCTCCCCTTCCCCCTGGTCGGGCCAAACAAATCGATGTTCCTCGGCACCGTCGCCGCCGCGGCCAGAGCGCGCGCATTCCCCGACGGCTGGTTCGCGAAGCCTTTGGGGCAACCCCGCGGGCCGCTGGGGCGCGGGGGCAAGCGGTCGGGACAGCCCCGCGGGCCAAGCCGTTGGGACAATCCCGCGGGTTTCGAGCGGGGCGCAGCCGCGCTCAAGCGGGAGGCAGCATGAACCCAAGCTCTGCGGCGAGCTGTTCGGCCTCATCCCTGGACGTCTCCGCTTGTCGAATTCCAGGAGCGCCTTCCGCAAGGAAGCCGGCGGCCCGCGCTGCAGAAACTCGCGCGAGGGCGGCCGCAGGATCAGCATGTTCCGCACGCACGTGGCGCGGGAGAGCATGACGTAAGGGTGCAGCCACCACTGGTCGTCCGACATGCCCGTGCGGCCAGCGTCCTCGTCCCTCGCGCAATCGATGGTGACGCCCTTGCGGAGCGTCTGGCCCTGCGACAGCGTGGAAGCGAGGTAGGACGCGTGAGCCAGAGTGAACCCCGAGCGGCGCACGGTGTGCGACCCCGAGCCCTGCCACGTGAACCCCTGCTCGCAAGTGAAGAAGGAGGAGGAGGAGGAGGAGAAATAGAAGGAGGGGGAGTAGGTGAGGGCAGAATGGCGGGCGAGAGGAGAGTGTCCGCCAGGACGAGGAGGAAAATGGTAAAGGCAAGCTAAACAGATTCTCATGCGGGGTCCTTCCGTCGGAATAAGTGAAATGCCAACGGCACCAGCTTCGCACGTGTTATCTGCAATACGGAGGGAGGCCAGGTAAGAGGTTTTCGGTTTGCCTGTCAACCCCTGCCCCTTCTAGAGGCCCTGACCAGAAAGCGGCAGGTCAGGGTACTCCAAGTTTCTCAATAAGCGTCGGGGGGGCGTCATCCCCGCCGACAGCCCCACATCGACCTCCGTCGCGGGCAGCCACCGCGCGCCGAAGGCGCTCCGACCCCCGTCGCGGCGCGACGACGAGGTGAGGTTGACCCCCGTCGGGGGGGTACCCCCCCGCGCTTACTAAGAAACCCAGGGTAGGCAGCACACTTGAAACTGCGTTGTCCACGGAAAGGACCCCAAGAAGAAAGGGGTATTCTTGGTGGGGCCCTGGTCCGAGGCCCGAAGAGGAGTCTCAGACTCCAGCCCATACGATGACCGAGCAGGAGGGGAGATCCAGGAGCTCCGCGTCGACCACATGTCTCTCCGCCTCCTCGCAGCGGCTGGCGCCAGCTCCGTTGGAAACGGCACCGAGGGAGGTGATGCTGATTGATCAACTCGTCTGGTCTTTCTCTGCTTCCCTCTCCCTGGACCAGAAAACGAACGACACCACCCCACCTACGGCCCCACGGGCCGCAGCGTATGCCAAGACATCTGGCCTGGGTTTTTGCATGGTAGACGCCACGGCCCCCGATGGTCCGTAGCGCAACATGGAGGGCCGTAGCTGGGATGATGTCGTTTGTTTTTTGGCCGACTTCCTGCCTGGGTTGGAAACGCAGGGAGGGTACCCTGCCTTGCTGCTCCGTGGGTCGCCACTCGGGCCGACAGCAGGCGATCGAGAGCTGCCACTGTGCAGCATGGCGCCCCTCGATCGGACGACCCCTCGTGCGCCGTCGACCGGCACACAGGGAGCACGCTGGGGCTGCTCTGCCACGATGGATGTTCAAATCCTCCTCCTCCTCATCCTCCTCCTCCTCCTCCGGGACCTCCTCCTCCTCCTCCTCCAACTCCTCCTCCTCCTCTGGGACCTCCTCCTCCTCCTCCACCTACTCCTCCTCCGTCCTCCCCCTACGGTCGGACCTCCTCCTCCTCCTGGACCTCCTCCTCCTCCTCCTCCTCCTCCTCCTCCTTTTCCTCCTCCTATTTCAAGCACATGCGGTTCGTTGCGGGTCCGCAGCCATTTCTTGTGGCTCCAACCCGCCTCGATGTCGTGCCTCGGCGGCTCATCGCGCCGTGTTGTGGCACCCAGAACGAATGTTGTTCACGTACGCGAAAGGTTGGCTAAGCCAGTGTGCAAAACGTCCTACAGTAGTCTGGCAATATCTGTTGTTCAAGATGTTGTGCCACACGGGGGGTGGTCAATCATGGCATCTTATCGGAAGCGTTGTCGGGCTACTTCATCAATACAGCAGCAGGCTGCCGGGGCAGATTCCTGTTATAATGGTGTTTCGTGTGCAAGAATCATCCATATCAGGGTAGTTGTCTTACGCAGTTGCACGGGCAAGTTCCTCTTGTCCCTCATCGTGGCGCTTGGTGGTTTGATCGCATCTTGGGTGGCGTTTCTCAAGGTTGCCATTGCCTGTTCGATCAAACACTGGCTGGGTCCTTGCAAGCGTCATCGTTTGCAGTGCCGCATTCTCCCATCACCGCACGGGGGGGGTATTGTACTCTGTAAGTTGCGGGCGGTATTGACTGGAAGCTATTTCGGGCGCGCACCGCGCTGGTTGCTGGGTCTCGAAACGGTTTCAATTCGTACGCGTTCAAAGGTTATCCAACCGTGGGCTTGGGTAGTTTACGAATGCAGTTTGCTGCATGGGCGGAATCAGGCGATACTAGTGGGATAGTACGGCGGTTCACCTCGACAGACGGTGTGTTTTGTCTCCCTTCCTTACTGTTGGTGTTTCTCTCGATTCATCATCACGTGCAGGTAGTCAACTTCCTGTGCAGCAAGCTCCGAAGGATATGACGTCAGCCGTTTAACCAAGGCCTCCTCCTCCTCCCCGTTCTCCTCCTCCTCCTCCTCCTCATCCTCCTCCTCCTCCTCCTCCTCCTCCTTCTCCTCCTCCCCCTCCTTCTCCTCCTCCTTCCACTCCTCCTCCCACTCCTCCTCCTCCACTACTTCACCCCCCTCCTCTTGCTCCTGGTCCTGACCCTGCTCCTGCTCCTCCTCCTCCTCCTCCTCATCCTGATCCTCATCACCATCACCATCATCATCATCATCATCATCATCATCATCATCATCATCATCATCATCGTCATCATCATCAGCATCATCATCATCATCATCATCATCATCATCATCATCATCAGCATCAGCATCAGCATCATCATCATCATCAGCAGCAGCCGCATCATCAGCAGCAGCATCATTATCACCAACAACACCACCACCATCATCATCAGCATCATCATAATAATCATCATTATCGTGATCATCATCATCAGCATCATTAGCAGCATCATCATCAGCAGCATCATCATGCTCATCAACATCATCATCATCATCATCATCATCATCATCATCATCAGCATCATCAGCATCATCATCATTACCATCATCATCAGACGCAGCAGCGTCATCATCAACAGCATTGGCATCATCAGCAGCAGCAGTATCACCATCAGGGATACCATCATCCTCAGCATCAATATCACCATAAGCACCATCAGCATCAGCAGCATCATCATCAGCAGCATCATAATCAGCATCAGTATCATCGTCACAATCATCATAACCACCAATCACCACCATCATCATCATCAGCAGTATCATCATCGGGATCAGATTCATAGGCACCGTCGTCATCAGCATCATCACCATCTCATCAGCATCATCAACAGTATCATCATTACCACTACCACCATCATCGATCAGCATTATCAGCATCATCATGAGAATAAGCGCATGATGTTTCCTCATCATCAGCAGCATAATCGTCACCATCAGCATCAGCATTAGCATCATCATCAGCAGCAGCATCATCAACATCATCATCCTCATCATCATCACCATCACCGTCATCATCAGCATCAGCATCATCATCAACATCGTCGTCATCATCATCCTCATCCCCATCCTCATCCTAGTGTGCATCATCATCATGATCAGCATCATCAGCATCATAAGCATCATCAGCAGCATGATCATCAGCATCATCAGCAGCAGCAGCGGCATCGTCATCGTCATCATCATCATCAGCAGCATCATCATAAGCATCAAAATCAGCATCAGCAGCATTATCTACATCATCAGCAGCAGCATCATCATCGTCATCATCACCAGCATCATCATCGTCAGCAGCACCATCATCATCAGCAGCATCATCGGCATCACCATCATCATCGTCATCATCATCATCAACAGCATATCATCATCAGCATCATCATCAGCAGCATCATAATCATCATCGCCATCATAATCGCAATCATAAGCAGCATCATCATCAGCAGCAGCATACTCATTAGAATTATCAGCAGCATCATCATCACCATCACCATCACGATCACCATCACCATCACCATCACCATCATCATCATCATCATCATCATGATCATCATCATCATCATCATCATCATCATCATCATCATCATCATCATCATCATCATCATCATCATCATCATCATCATCATCATCATCATCATCATCATAAGCATCATCATAAGCATCATCCTCCTCAACCTGAGCCTCAGCCTCAGTCTCAGCCTCAGCCTCAGCGTCCTCCGATCCGGGCTTCAAAAAGAAAGGGATCCTGGACCTCGGAGCTCTCACCAGGACCACCCGCGCCATCCCGAGCCGACTCCGGAAGCCCCCCGAGCGGGGTCCCGGCACAGAGGGGGGGGGGGGAGGTCCCGCAGCCCGAGGAGACGGCGAGGGGCCTCCAGGGCCCCCGTGCCTCCAGGCACGTTCCTCCTCCTCCTCCTCCCCGCGGCGAGGCCCCGTCGGCCCCCGCGGCAGGCCAGCGGGCGGCCCTCCTCGCCCGCGGCGGGGCGGGGCGCGCCATCGTCAGCGGCATCGCGGGGCGCCCCCCGCTGTGCGCCAGGCAGGCGGCGGCGCCGACGCAGTCCACGAGCCTGGGCGCGACCGGCGCGCGCGCCCGGGCGAGCGAGCGCGCGCTCTTGCGGGGGGCCGCGGGGCCTGGTGGGCGGGGCGGGGGTTGGTGGGCGGAGCGCGGAGCGGTGTCTGGCGGCGGCGCGGTGTTCGCGCTGGCGTCGAGAAGCGGCTGCAATGTGGTGCACGGCGCGCGCGTCGCCAGCAGGTTCTTCTGCCGGTGCTTGAGCACGCGAGGGCAGCGCACGTCTGCGAACAGACGTGATGAGGCGCTGCTTGCTGACCATGCTTGTGTCGACGACCCGAGGGGAGGCAGGGGGAGGGAGTGTAGAATGAGGTCGGGCATGTCCTCCTACCAGGCAGGTCTTGGAGGGAAAATCAAACATAGTCAAAAATATTCGAAAATACACCAAAAGTAGTGGAAAATCGTCCCCAGACTATTTTTGGCTATTTTTGCATACTCCTGCTGTAGAGGGACACGCCCGACTTAAGTGCAGAACGAGGGAGGGCGAGAGTGGCGAGGGGTGGCGAGGAGGCGAGAGGCTCGAGGGGGGCGGGAGCGGAGCCAGGGGGCGAGGGGGCGAGGGGGCTAGGGCGGCGCTGCTTTGATCTTGCTCGTCGCCAGGTTACAGTCGAGGCACCACCAAAAGGAACGCTACAGAAGGAACGAGGCCCCGTTGTGGCCCCAGAAGCGCCTTGGTGCACAAGGAGGGCTAGAGGAACAAGCACGGAAGGTGGTACCAGCTGAGTCGGGTTGGTCTGAGTTGCTGTCGGAAACTGAGTCCTTGAAAAACTGTTGTCATTACTACTACTACTACTACTACTACTACTACTACTACTACTACTACTACGACTACTACTACTACTACTACTACTACTACTACTACTACTACTACTACTACTACTACTACTACTACTACTACTACTACTACTACTACTACTACTACTACTACTACTACTACTACTACTACTACTACTACTACTACTACTACTACTACTACTACTACTACTACTACTACTACTAACTACTACTACTACTACTACTACTACTACTACTACTACTACTACTACTACTACTACTACTACTACTACTACTACTACTACTACTACTACTACACTACTACTACTACTACTACTACTACTACTACTACTACTACTACTACTACTACTACTACTACTACTACTACTACTACTACTACTACTACTACTACTACTACTACTACTACTACTACTACTACTACTACTACTACTACTACTA
>CAUYUJ010005223.1:31358-53858 GCA_963575745.1 Prorocentrum cordatum
TTTTGTCGACGCCGGGCGCTCTCGCCAGACCTCGGGCCTGGGGGCTCTCATCGCGAGTCGGTCCCAGCTCGGACAGTGTCGCAGGGAGCTCTGGCCCCTTGGTGCTCCTCCAGCCGTGCTTTCCCACGGTGCTGCCACGTCTTCGCGTCGTCGTCGCCGCCGCCTGCGCGGAACACGCGGCAGCCTCGCGCCGCGGAAGAGTCGCGGCGGCGGGGCTCTCAGCAGTCTTCGGCGCCTGCAGATGGGGCGCCTGCTTGGGCCCCAGGGAAGAGGCCGAGGCCTCTGGGGTCCCAGACCTCCTCGCGCGGTGCGAACAGGCATCCTGCCACTCTCCGCCAGCAGCCAACGGGCACTCCTCTTCATCTTCCTCCTCCTCCTCCTCCTCCTCCTCCTCCTCCTCCTCCTCCTCCTCCTCCTCCTCCCCCCTCCTCATCCTCCTCCCCCTCCTCCTCCAGCAGCCAACGGGCACTGCTGGCTGGAGCGGCCTCGGGAACCCCGGTCCTCGGCACTGGCTCTTGCAGGTGCTCCTCGTCGGCCCCAGACCCCGAACGCACGGACTACCCCGGGCGCCCCTGGACGCTCTCGCGTCGCACTACTTTTGCAGAGGCCTCGGGGGCGTGATTCGGAATCCCAACCTTCTAACATGCCCTCGGCTGACTCCTGTGCTCTCTCGTAGGCCATTGGGGCCATTGGAGGCTCTTACCCTACTGGCCCAAGAAGCCAAAACAATTGAAAGGTATTGAATACTCATGTGGTTTGAGTTTTGTTGCTCCTTCTGCCTTTAGACCGTGCGAGTCGGCTCAATAGATCACCCCAACCGCCGCAGGACAGCACCTGAGCCTCCAAGAGGGGGCCCAAGAGGATGCAAAAAGGATAAATTCGCAGGAGCTCAATTCGCTCCACCAGCGGCTTCCACCTGGCCCTCAGGAAGCCCCTGCAAGCCCCCAAGAGTCATTCCCAGAAGCCCCCAAGCGCAATTTCAAGAAACCCCGAAATTCTGCCAAGAGGAAATTTTCATCCACAACCCAGCCACGGTGGCGGGTTGGGCCGCAGGACAACGAGTCGCCCCCTTTTGCGTGCAAAGGGGAGTTCGGTGTGCCAAATTTTCGGATAGATTGCTCGGCCCTTCCGCGAGCTCCCAATTGCATCTGACTAAAACTGCAGGCCACCCGGAAAAGAAGGAAAGGAGGTTCCTCCGTCTCCAGGACGCGCCCAAGATGACCCCCAAGATGGCCTCGGATACGACCCTACGTAGACCAAGAGGGCTTCCAAGACGACCTAAGACGCCTCGAACACGGCTAAGATAGCCTCCGAGTCGGACGCGACGACTCCAAGACGGCCCAGAATGACCTCAAGACTGAGCCAAACCGCCTAGTGGCCCAAGAGGCCCCCAGGACGCTCCCAAATGCTACCTGCAGCAGTGCCCGCACAGGCCAGAACCATTGGTTCTAGCGCGATCCCCCAAAGACGGCCCAAGACAGCCCAAGAGGCCCGCAAGAGAGACCCAAGACTGCCCAAGAGGCCCCCGAGAAGGCCCCACGACGGGCCAATATGGCTTCAAGACGGCCCACAAGGCCGCCAAGACGGCATTCCAGCTGGGGGAACACACAATCCAGTAGCTTGGCCAAACATTGCCTCAACGACTGCGAACGCACATAGTATGATACGTGCGCCTAACTTCGCCCCGTTCTTCCTACGGGTCTCCACAACGGCTGAGGACAAAACATAGTGTGACACGATGGCCAAACTGTGCCCCTTTCCCGCAAGGGTCTCCACAAAGACACGGCAGGCCAAGAGGACCATCTTGACGACAGAGTTGGCCCACAATGGCCTTCAAGCTCCAAGACGGCTTAAAGAGGCCCTAAAGATGCCTCTGAAGGCGTCAAGACAGACAAGCAAAGCCAGAAGACGGCCCGCGAGGCTCCCACGATGCCCGGAAAGGTACCAAGAGGTCCTCAAGAGGCCCCGAAGAGGCCCAGAAGAGACCACAAGAGGGCCCGAAGAGGCCCAGAGAGGGTACCAAGAGGCCCTCAAGAGGGGGCCCAAAGAGGCCTCCTCGTCGTCCTCGTCTTCCTTATCCTCCCTTTCCTCGGCCTGCCCTTCTTCCTCACCCACATACTCCCCCAAGGGGCTACACAACGGCTGGGGGACCACATGGATCAAAATACTGAACAAAGTTTAGCCCTATATTGGGCAGGGCTTTCCAGAAAGGCAGGGGGTGACGGTTTTTCGCCAGAGGCGTACTCGATCAAATGATATACACGTAAAGCAACCTCGCCTGCAACGCTTACGGCGGACATTCCCTTTGCGTGTTTAGCAAGCTTGACCCCTCGCAAGGTTTCCCCAGCCAATCTCGGACACGATCGCTCTGGACTGCACGCTTATTTGCAGCCATGTGTAAGTTCTCAGCAGCAAACGTTACAAGCATACGCGCCGCCGCCGCGCCACCGACCTGTCAACCCTCTCTCCATTGTAAATATCAGCCTGTTTGGAACGAGTCTAAAGCAGCTTTCTGGTCCGAGCTGCAGTAGCCTATTCAGCGACACTCGCCCTGCCTGTATTCTCACGGCTCGTTGCTTCACTCGCCTGGGCCTGCACATGCAGGAACAATGCACACGGACCATACAACTGAGAAGCACAACGACCACCGACCCACTACCTCATGGAATATCATTTGTTGAAGGGTATGATTGGACAGGGCATCAACAAGCAGTGGTTCACTGTGAATGGCAACGAAACAAGAGGGCGTTGGATTCGTGTCTGTGGAGTGCTCCCCGAGGCAGTGCATGAGCAAAGGGATGGCTCTCTGATGCAAAAATGCGCGACGAGAAAGAATAGGCCTCACGCGAGATGGCACAGCGACCCTAAGCGGCGGTTTACGCGGACCACCAGCGCGGTACGCGTCGTCGTCGGAGACGAGGCCGCTTACGAGCGGCCTTACGCGGGCAGCTTGCGCACCAATGCCGGCGCAGACGAACCCGTTTTGTTGCGTCGCCCAGATGATGCCTCGTCACTTGTGAAAAACTCTGGACCCGACAACAGCACCGACGACGACTTCAATCTGCATAGCCACACACACACACACACCAGGCAGCTTGTTACATCGTATCTCCTGTACACCATGAGTCATGAAGCCTAGGTCCTTCAACAATTTCTCTACGACAACTTGCCAAATGTGTTCGTCCAGTGAGTCGATAGCCTCCTCAACCTCTTGTATCTACTTTTCTGGAGCTTCCGGCCTTTTGGCGCATGTGCACGATAGATAATCTAGCGGCATCAACTCTGCAATAGAGACTAGGCCACTGCGGGTCCGGGATTCCAGCCAGACCCAATCGGACCGAGTGGGTGCAACCGATGTATCCAGAAGCCGTTGCCAAGAATTTACTCTTGCCATAGCCGTTTGGCACGGAAACCGCGCGCACACTTCTGCGCTCCAGAACTATCCTGGATGCGCCAGAAGAGATCGTTCGCCTCCACGCAGCAGAATACTTTCCAGCTGCATGTGGGAACCGAAAGCAGAACCATCGACGCAGCGAACTCGCACAACGACAAGCACATCAACGCACGTGAGCAGAATGCTCACCGAAACAGACCTACCGCGTGGCCCACGCGACCACAGCCTGGGATGAAGGCCGGTGATGCTGACAATCACGATGGCCACGGCGACGGCGACGATGACGACGACGACAGCGGTGGGAGGCCGACGACTGTTCAGCAGGCTCAGGCGCGGCCCAGGAGTCAGCAGTCCAGCCTAAAGAGCTGCCGCGGTCGCTGCAGCAAGAATTCTCTTCGCACCCCCCCCCCGACCTGGAGGCGGGAATGCCCCGCCCTCGCCCTCCTCCTCCTCCTCCTCCTTCCTCCCTCCTCCTCCTCCTCTGCTCCTCCCTCCTTCCTCCTCCTCCTCCTCCTCCTCCTCCCTCTCGTCCTCGTCCTCCTCCTGCCTCCTCCTCCTCCTCCTCCTCCTCCTCACTCCTCCTCCCGCCTCCCCCTCCCCCTCCTCCCCTCTCCTCGCTCCTCCTCCTCCTCTTCTTCTCCTCCCTCCTCCTCCTCCTCCTCCTCCTCCTCCTCCTCCTCCTCCACCTCCTCTTCCCCCTCCTCCCCCTCTTCCTCCCCCTCCTCCTCCGCCCCCGCCCCCTTTTCCATCCCAGGCGGCCATCCCAGGCCTCGCCCCTCCGGTCGCTTCTCGACGGCCTCCCGAAGCCCAGCGGCGGCCCCCCAGAGGCCAAGAGCGGCCCCAGACCTGCCGCCGCGAGCTCTGACACGAGGGTCTGGGCCTGGGGGGTGACGGAGGACGGAGGAGGGGGAGGGAGGAGGAGGAGGGAGGAGGGAGGAGGGAGGAGGAAGGAGGAAGGAGGAAGGAAGGAGGAAGGAGAAGGAGGAGAAGAGGAGGAGGAGGACGTAGAGGAGGAGGAGGAGGAAGAGGAGGAGGAGGAGGCGGAGGAGGAAAAAGGAAGAGGGGGAGGGAGGAGGGAGGAGCAAAACTGGGGAGGAGGAGGAGGAGGAGGACGAGGAAGAGGAAGAGGAAGAGGAGGAGGAGGAGGAGGAGGAGGAGGAGGCCTCGGCAAATCGGGGGCTGCTACAGTTGTTCCTGGCCCAAGGTACCCCCAGCTTGTCGCTCCACTTTGGAGCCCCATGGGGCCCTCGGGGCCTCGTGAGGGGTGCTCTGGAGGTCGTGGGGGCCTCCCGGGAAATCCTGGGGGCACCTCGGGCCAGGCGCACGTTCTGGCAGCAACACCCGATCAGAAGGCACCCAGGCTTCGCAGAAGCCTTCCGAGAAGGCCCGCCCCTCTCATTTCTATGACAAAGAAAAAACGGCATGGACTTAGACTTTTGGCGTTCCGCGCGGATTTCGTGGATCTGCGGCGGACCCCCTCCCTGGCGCGCACTGCGCGCTAAGGGCCGCACCGGAGGCGCCGCCAAGGAGGCCCCAGCGCGGATCCAAGAAATCTGCGCGGACCGCCAAAATTTTATGTTTGTCGCGTTTTTCCTTCTGCTCACACGGTAGCCCAAGATAAACTATGCCGTCGGCATTCCAGACCCCTCTCAAAGCACTGTCCAACAACAGAAACGCAATTTCATGGTTCGCTAACCCCTTCTCTCTCCCCCCTCCTCCCTTAGAGGCCTCCTAGGTGGGGTCGGAGTAGGTGGGGTCGGAGGATCGCGCCGCATCGCCAAATCATCGCTCGGCGATGCCTCGGCGATGCCTCGGCGATACATCGGCGATGCATCGTCGACGTCGGCGACGCATCGGCGACGTCATGCATCGGCGATGCGGAGCGATCCTCAGACCCCATCTAAGGAGACCTAGACTCCCCCTCCCTCTCCGAGCCAAGACTTCTTCGAATTCCCCCCCAGGCGCGCCGCCGATCGGCGGCGGGCCCCGCGCGGCCGGCTCGGGACACCAGCGGGCGCGCGCCATCGCCGGCGCTTCTCCCGCCTCGATCGAGGGCGGCGGCGGCCCGGGGGGCCCTAGAAGTCGTAGTCGCTGCCCCCCTGCGGAGGCCTGCTCCCGAGCCCGGCGAAGCCCTCGTCCGAGGCCGAGTCCCCGTCGTCCTGGGAGGCTGCGGAGGAGGGGGAGGCGGAGGAGGAGGGGGAGGAGGAGGAAGAGGAGGAGGAGGAGGAGGAGGAGGAGGAGGAGGGGAGGAGGAAAAAAAAGAGAGGAGGACGACGAGGAGGAGGAGGAGGAGGAGGAGGAGGAGGATTCTCATCAACCTGCCAAGACGCATACCTGGGTGGTCGGCGCCACCACCCAGGCTCGCTGCACCACAAGCGTCAGCGGGGGGCCAGCGCTGGACCTGACCAGAACTGGACCCCCCGACCGTGCAGTGCACCCCGTGGATCGTGAAGTACAACCCCGAGGAGAGTACCTCCAGGACCACGGCGCGGAGGAGCAGCGCCGCCAGGAAGGAGAACGGGCCTACCCAGCCCAGCACGTCGGAGGACCAACTCGACGCCGCCTGCCGCCGCCGACAGCTCTCAATGAGGTCGTCCGTCGCCGCTGAGCTTGTCTCCCCCTCTTCGAGCAAGCGCCGTGCTCGCTCGCGCACGTCGAGCTCCCCGAGGTCGCCGTGCGGCCCGATCTTGACCGTCGAGGCCGCTATCACCCCACCCACCGACGCCACCGCGCCCGCGGCAGCACCAGCAGCAGGCCCCAAGGGGGCCGCGACGCGGAGCTCGTCAGCGAACTCGTCGTCGAGATCGGTGGCAGACGAGGGCATGGCGGCGACAGCTTCGCGAGTTGGCTCCGCAGACACCGCCCGCTGCCGCACCGGAGGAGCGTCGGCCGACGCGCGCCCAGGCGCCGCGGGCGCCGAGTCGCGCAGGGGGAGGCCGCCAGCCAGCAGGTCCACGTCCATGCCGGAGCCCGCGCCTCCCGCGCCGTCGCCGCCAGCCGCCGCATCCCGCAGGGGCCCGCCCTGCGGCGTGCGGGTAGCCGCGCCAGCGCCCCGCCCCTCCTCGTCCTGCCGCGCGTCGCCGCCGTCGCCGCTGTTGGCGTCGCCCGCATCAGCGCCCGTCCCCTGCGGCCGCGAGGCCTGCGCCGCCTCCGAGGAGGCGCGGCAGGCGCAGCAGCGCCAGCGGGGGGAGGGTGCGCCTGCGGGGCCGCCAGTTCGGCGACCGCGGCGCGCAGCAGGCCCTCGGCCGCGCGCAGCAGCCGCGCGCCCGGCGCGCCCGAGCGGGACGCGCCTGCCGCGAGGCCGCTGGCGGCATGGGCCGCCAGGAGAGCGCCGCGCGCCGCCTCCAGGGCGCCGCAGCGGTCGTCCGCCGTCGGGCCCAGCGAGGCGCTGCGTGAGCCAAAATGCCGACTTGAGCCAAAATGGCTACGGAGGAGGAGGAGGAGGAGGATCGAAGAAGAAAAAACACCATCAACATAATCTTTAGCGGTCCGAGCGGAGTTCTTGGATCCGCGCTGGGGCCCCCCTGGCGGCGCCTCCGGCGCGGCCACTGGCGCGCTCCGCGCGCAAGGGAGGGGGTCCGTCACAGATCCAAGAAATCCGCGCGGAGCGTCAACAGTTCCGACCCGAAACTATAATACATGCACCTCGAAATATGTCGTTTCCCGAGCGGCACGGCCAGAAAGCGACCGCCACGAGGCATATAGCAGAAGATTTCTCGGCGCGCGCGCGTCGCCACTGGGGGGGGCGACGCACAAATGGTATTAGTACGTTGGGGTGACGCCGTCAGGAGGACACCAACTTCGGGGGCGCCCATGTATGGGGGTGCGCTCTTGGAGCTCTCTTGGGGGCCTCTTGGGAGCCCTGAAGGAGGAGGAGGAGGAGGAGGAGGAGCAGGAGGAGGAGGAAGAGGAGGAGGAAGGGTGCGCAGTCAAGTTGTGACCCAATTATGCGTGCGCATGGCCAGCGGGGGATCCCTCAGGGGCACGCACCGAGACGAGACGAGGGGGCCACGAAGCCCAGGGAGAGTCCGTGGGCCCCGCTATGACTCGAGGCCTCCTCAGTGGGGTCCGAGTACTGAAACGGAAACAGTGGTCGAGCGAAGAGTGGTCGCGCACAAGACGCGCACAAGACGACGCGTGCAGAAGAACTAGGCAAGAGAACGCGAATCGATGCCCAGAGTCCGACTCTAGAGCCCACACAAGACCGCACAAGACATCCCACACAAGGCCTCGCACAAAGCCTCTAGGACCACTCTTTCTGTTAAAACTCGTACATGGGGTCGTAGGATCGCGCCGCATCGCCAATGCATCGCCAATGTATCGCCAACGCATCGCCAATTCGTCGACGATGCATCGGCGATGCATCGGCGATGCATCAGCGACGTCGGCGATGCACCCGCACCATCGGCGTGGAGAAGCTCTGGCGCTACATCGATCCGCATCGCCGATTCATCGGCGACGCGGCGCGATCCTTCGACCCCCTCCACTCGGACCCCATCTGGAAGGCCTAGAGATCATCCTTAGGTCGGGCATGCCCCCCACAGGCGGATGTTGGAAGAAAATTGCAAAGTAGCCAACAAAAAATCAAACACGGTCAACAAAAAATCGAAACACCGTCCCCAGACGATGTCTCGACCATCTTTCGAGATTCCTCCTGCAGAAGAGGGACATGTTCGCCTTAATGTGCTCCAGCCCCTCAGTCACCGCCCCCTCTCCTGGACGCCCCTACGGGACGTGAAAACGACCACAGCCACTGCTTCTTATGTTGCCGCCTTCCAGCCAGCAGAAAAAGAGCAGTGGTGGTGGTCATTTTCGTTGAGTTCGGCACCAGGGAAATGACCACAGCCACTGCTTCTTTTTCGGCCGGCGGGAAGGCGGCGCAGACAAGAAGCAATGGCTGTGGTCACTTTCCCGTCCCGCAGCCCCCCACGGCTGCACGGCAGGTTCGTGTCGTGCCGGCCCCAGCGTTGGCTTCTAACACCGCAGGGATCGCTCAACCTTGAACGATCGGCCGCTGCCGCAACGTCTGATCGTTCAACATCGACCGATTCTGGGTCGCCGGCGGCGTTCAGCCTTGAACGCCCGCGCTGGGGTCGCCGCTGGTCGACGCGACGCAAACCTACCGCACACCCGTTCCGCTCCGGGGCCAGGCGCCCCGTCCCGCGCCCGGGTTTGGGTGCGCGCACCCACCCCGGGCTCCTGGGCCGGAGGGCAGGCTCACCGACCCCCGGGCCCGGGAGCCATCTGGCCAGAGATGCGATGTGCAGCACGGGGTCCCGAGAAGTCCCGACCCCTTCCCTGGGACCGGCTTTTCTTTGTTATCATCTATAGATATATATATATATACATATATAATATATATATATTATATATATACATATATATATATATGTAAGTAAGTAGACTTTTCGATTTGCGCGTGCCATCCTTGCGCAAGGGCCATGCTAGTCTTCCCTGTGTCGTCCCAATCTTAACGGATGGTCCCCGAAAGGAATGCGATCCCTGGAACCGGCTTTTCATCCTGAATCGTTCTGTTTGACAGCTCCGAGGTTCGGCGAGGGCCCCCGGGGGCCGCGAACAGCAACAACAGGAACAAACAGCAGCAACAGCGGCAGCAACAGCAACAGCAACAGCAGCAACAAGAACAATCATGTTAAGACTGTTCGCTCTTACCTGCTCGCGCGTCACTCAACGCCAAGATCCCAAACCCTCGGGAGCCGCCGTCTTCGTCTTCGATCGTAACCATATGGGGGTATATCTTCCTTACCTGCCGCGCGTTATTGGTGCAGCCCTAAAACAAACGAAGAGAGGATGGATGGAAGAAGGAAGGAGAAGGATTGAGCACGGGATGAGCAGGAGAGAGAAAGAGAGAGAGAGAGAGAGAGAAAAGGCTGGAGCACGGGATTCGCAGGAGGGGTGCTGGAGGGAGAAAACACGTGGCAGAACCAGACGGGCTGATCGGGCGGGGTAGACCCTAATGGGCGGGTCGGGAAGGCGGACCCAAGCGGCCAGATCGAGCACGTTGGTTGGTGAAGAGTGCATAGAGGGAATCCCACGCGAGAGCGCGATTCCTGCATTAAGTATGAGGAAATTCCGCGCGAAAGCGCGATTATGGAATAAGTTGAAAGGATATAGTCAGGGGCCAGGAGCGCAGTTTTGAGAGCCCACACGTCTTGTGTTACGACGTGAGCGCCCCCAGAGGAGCACTTCAATCGACAAATGACAACAGACAAGGGGGATCAGCAAAACGTGTCCTCTTTAAAATCAGAACTCAACACCAGCAACAACAACAACCGCAGCAGCAACAACAACACAATTACATGGAGAAGAACAAAAACAGTAACAAACTAATGTTAAGACTGTTCGTTCCGATCAACTAAAATGCACCTCAACACGTATATCACAAACCCTCGGAAACCGCCCATTTCGTTTTCGACCGTACCCCGCTCGGAGAGTATATTTTCCCTTCCTGCCACGTGGATTTAGCGCTGCCACTAGAACAAAGGTAGTAGGACGGATAGAAAGAGGAGGGAGCGGAAGGATCACGAGAGAAACTAGGACGGGGGCTCGGAAAATACAACACGTGCCAGAAACAGACAGGCAGATCGGGCGGGCGGACCCTAGCGGGCGGGTCGGGAAGGCGGGCCCAAGGGGCCAGGTCGAGCTGGCGGGCTGCTGAAGCACCAATCTTGCATGAATCGCGAGGAAGTCTCTCGAGCGATAAGGCGATTCCGAAGGAAATCGTGCAAACAAAAAAACAGCCTGATTGTTGAGCGTCAATGAGCGTAAGGGCGCGGCGTTTGAATAAATCGCAAGTAAGGCCCACGCGAAAACGCGATGCCTGCATAAGTTGTGCGGAAGCCCCGCGCGAGAACGCGATGTTTCTAGAAATCAACAAATCTAGGTTTAGACAAAAACTGGCTGCGGAAGTATCCTGCGGAAGCCGTTGTTCTGCTAATTTGGGGGCCGGGAGGCCAAATCGACCCTCAAGACTTCCCCCATCTAAAAAACAATGTGCAAGCCCCAGCATGGGCACTTCAATTAGACGACAAATACAATGTGCACCGCGGGGGGAGGTCAACCGAAATTATTGCTGGGAAGCGGAAATTCAACAGCAGCAACAGCAACAACAACAACAATAAATTTAAGACTGTTCGCTCTTATCTGCCCGAGGGTCCGTTAACGCGTATTTCCCAAACCCTCGATACCCGCCCTCTCCGTTTTCGATCGTACCCTTTTGGGGGGTATACCTTTCTTCCCTGCAGGCCGGGCCCTGGCAAGCGGCGGGGCAGCCGCGGACCGTCGGCCTGGCCAGCGGCAGCGCTGATCGGCGGCAACCTGACCCCAAAAGGGACGGACAGGGGACCGACCACGACGACGACGACAACGTCGACGACGACGACGTCGACGACGACGACGACGACGACGACGACGACGACGACGGCGACGACGGCGACGACGACGAGCGAAACCGAATGCGAGAGAGAGAACGACAGCAGGGCCACGAAGGGCACGAAGTAGGCCACGAAGGGCGACAGCGGGGACACGAAGGGAATGCGTATGGGGCCACGAAGAGCACGAACGAGCGGGGGCCACGAAGGGCAGATAATGCGGGGCCACTGAAGGCAACGACGGGGCCACTGAGGGTAGCAACTGGGCCACGTAGGAAAGCAAGGGGGACACGAAGGGCGACAGCGGGACCACGAATGGCATGCACATGGGGCCACGACGGGCGCGAACGAGCGGGGGCCACGGAAGGGCATGCGTATAATTATTGGGCCGCGGAAGGCAAGGACGGGGCCACTGAGGGCAGCCACGGGGCCACGAAAGGCAGCGAGGGGCCACGAACGGCGACAGCGGGGCTACGAAGGGCATGCATATGGGGCCACGACGGGGCGAACGAGCGGGGGCCACGAAGGGCATAAATGTATAGGGCCACGAAGGGCTGCGACGGGGGCCACGGAGGGCAGCAACGGGGCCACGAATGGTAGCGAGGGGGCCACGAAGGGCTGCAACGGGGCCACGAAGGGCTGCGACGGGGGCCACGAAGGGCTGCAACGGGGCCACGAAGGGCAGCGAGGGGCCACGAAGGGCAGCAACGGGGCCACGAGGGGCAGCGAGGGGGCCACGTAGGGGTGCAACGGGACCACTAAGGGCAGCGAGGGAGCCACGAAGGGCTTCAACGGGGCCACGAAGGGCTGCGACGGGGGCCACGAAGGGCAGCAACGGGGCCACGAAGGGCAGCGAGGGGGCCACGAAGGGCTGCAACGGGGGCACGAAGGGCAGCGAGGGGGCCACGAAGGGGTGCAACGGGACCACCAAGGGCAGCGAGGGAGCCATGAAGGGCTGCAACGGGGCGACGAAGGGCAGCGAGGGGGCCACGAAGGGCGGTTACGGGGCCACGAAGGGCAGCGAGATCCCGATTCCTAAATAATATGTGAGGGATTCCCAAGCGTGAGCGCGACTCATGGGTGCCTGAGTGTCGGGGGCGCGGCGCTTGAGCAAATTGCGGGAAATTCAAACGCAAGGGCGCCATTCCTAAAGTAAATTGCAAGCACATCTCCAGCGAGAGCGCGACTCCAGACCGCCGAGACAGCGACTCCTGAATAAATTGCAAGAAGTCCCAAGCGAGAGCGCGATCCCATAATAAAACACGAAGAAGTCTCAGGCGGGAGTGGGGGTCCGTTCTAAATTGAAAAGAAATGTCAAATGGGGCCGTTGTTATTGTAACCCGGGGGCCAGGGGCCCAGTTTGAGCCTCAAGACTTCCCCGGATATATAATATATATATATGAATATATTGTATATATATTATATAGATATATAATAATTATATTATGATATATATATATATCCATATAATAATGTTGCGAGCCCAGGGAAAGGCATTTCAATTAAAAAAATACAATGTGCACTGGTGGGGGATCAACAATGATTATTCTTCAGAAATGAAAGTTAAACAACAACAACAACAACAACAACAACAACAACAACAATCATGTTAAGACTGTTCGCCCGTATCTGCTCGAGTGTCCAATAACGCCTATTTCCCAAACCCTCGATACCCGCCCCCTTCGTCTTCGATCGAGCCCCTTTCAGGGGGTATACCTTTCTTCCCTGCAGGCCGGGCCCTGGCAAGCGGCGGGGCAGCCGCGGACCGTCGGCCTGGCCAGCAGCAGCGCTGATCGGCGGGGCGGCCGCGGACCGTCGACCCGACCCCAAGAGGGACGGACAGGGGACCGACCACGACGACGACGACGACGTCGACGACGACGACGACGTCGACGACGACGACGACGACGACGACGACGACGACGACGACGACGACGACGACGACGGCGACGACGACGACGACGAGCGAAAGCGAGAGCGAAAGAAAACGACAGCAGGGCCACAAGGACACGAAGTAGGCCACGAAGGGCAACAGCGGGGACACGAAGGGAATGCGTATGGGGCCACGAAAAGCACGAACGAGCGGGGGCCACGAAGGGCAGATAATGCGGGGCCACAGAAGGCAACGACGGGGCCACTGAGGGTAGCAACGGGGACACGTAGGACAGATGCATATGGGGCCACCACGGGCGCTAACGAGCGGGGGCCACGAAGGGCATACATAGATGGAGCCACGAAGGGCAGCGAGGGGGCCACGAAGGGATGCGAGGGGGCCACGAAGGGCTGCGACGGGGGCCACGAAGGGCTGCAACGGGGCCACGAAGGGCTGCGACGGGGCCACGAAGGGCAGCGAGGGGGTCACGAAGGGCTGCAACGGGGCCACGAAACAAAGCGAGGGGGCCACGAAGGACTGCAACGGGGCCACGAAGGGCAGCGAGTAGGCCACGAAGGGCTGCAACGGGACCACGAAACAAAGCGAGGGGGCCACGAAAGGCTGCCACGGGGCCACGAAGGGCAGCGAGATCCCGATTCCTAGGTAATCTGTGAGGGAGTCGTAAGCGTGAGCGCGACTCCTGGGTGCCCGGGTGTCGGGAGCGCGGCGCTTGAGTACATCGCAGGAAATTCCAACGCAAGGGCGCTATTCTTCAGTAAATTGCAAGCAAGTCTCCAGCGAGAGCGCGACTCCAGAGCGCCGGGAGAATAAATTCTGAGGAGGTCCCAAGCGAGAGCGCGATTCCTGAATGAAACGCGAGGAAGTCTCGGGCGGGAGCAGAGGGCCTGGCTAAATTGTGAGGACGTCTCAGGCGGAAGCCGTTGTTGTTGTTGTTGTTGTTGTTGTTGTTGTTGTAAACCGGGGGCCAACGACACAAATTGACGCTCAAAACTTTCCCTGATAAAGAAACAAGGTGCGAGCCCCAGGAAGGGCACTTCAATTGGAAAAAAAAACAATGTGCACCGAACGGGGGGGATCAACAACAATTATTCCTCAGAAATGAGAGTTCAACAACAACAACAACAACAACAACAACAACAACAACAACAACAACGACGACGACGACGACGACGACAGCAACAGCAACAACAACAACAACAACAACAGTAACAACAACAACAATAACAACAACAACAACAACAACAACCACAACAACAACAACAACAGCAACAACAACAGCAACAGCAACAACAACAACACAAAAAAACAGCAACAGCGCAATAACAGCAACAAACAAACAAACAAACAACACCAGCAACAGCAACAGCAACAGCAACATCATCAACAACAATGAGAACAATCATGTTCAGGCTGTTCGCTTTTACCAGCTCGCGTGCCAGTCAACACGTATATTCCAAGCTCACGATGCGCGCCTCTTCGTCTTCGCTCGTACCCCCCTCGCGGTATGCCAGGAAGAGAGGACGGACAGAAAGGGGAGGGAGAAGCATGGAGCACGGGATGAGCAGGAGGGGGAAGAGCAGAAAACACGTGGCCGCACCAGACGGGTGGATCGGGAAGGCGGCCCCAAGCGGCCATGTCGAGCAGGCGGGATGCTGAAGCTAAGCCGAGGTCCAGGGGGCCAATCTGAGCCCCAAGTCTTTCCCATGTCAAAAACAATGTGCAAGGCCAGGGAGGAGCACTTTTATTGGAAAAACATAATTGGCACCGGGGGGATCCACAATAGTTGTTCTTTTTACCTCTTCATGTAAAAACATATATATATATATACATATATATATATGTAATAATCAGTGCGCCGTGATTTTTCCCTGCGCGAGGAGGTCTGGCTGGTTTCAGCAGCGAGCCCAGGGGGGAAGTGAGAAGGGGCGGGCCTTCTCAGAAGGCTCGGAAAGCCTCGGGCCTTCTGAGATGTTGTCGAAGCCTTCCCAAAGACGCAGCAAACTTCTCGGGAGGCCGGAGGGGCTTCTGAGATGCCCCGTCGCCCTCTGAGAAGGCCTGCCTCCTCCAGAGGCTTCCTAGACGGGGTCAGATTAGATGGGGTCGGAGGATCGCGCCGCATGGCCAATGCATCGGCAACGTGGGCGTGGAGAAAATCGGGCTCGACATCGAGCCGCATCGGCGATGCATCGGCAATGCGGCGCGATCCTCCGACCCCATCTGCAGTAGGAGCTCGACCACAAGATACCCTCCACAAGAAACCCAACCCTGAGGCGGCCCCAGGTCTTCCATCGCTTCTTGGCGTGGGAACGCCACGCTCTCCACAGCAAACCACCGAGACCCCACCCAAGAACCCCAGGGCACCCCAGAGGCAAGCAGGGGGGTTCTCGGCATGGGTTCCCACTGTGCTCCGACCCCACCCCTGTAGAGGGGCCCCGGGACACACACGCACACACACACACAAACACCAACATACGCGAACCCCAGGATCCCCCACACGTTTCCGCATGTCCTGGGCCTCGTCTTCCCCCCCCCCCCCCGCTGTCCCCGTCTTCCCGCACATCTTCCCGGGAATCGACGATGAACTGTGCCTGTGTGTGCTTTCCCCCTCCTGGCCCTGTGAGGCCCAGACTGGCCGCACGCGCCCCGCTGCCCCCCCCCAAGGGGTCGGGCCGGGCGCCCGGAGAGGCCGCCTTACCCCGGAAGGGGGGGGGGCCGGAGGCAGACCACCGCAGGAGGGGGCCGCTCGGGGCGAGAGCCCCGCGGCTCCCTCTGGCCCTCTGGTGTCCCTGCACCGCAGGCTGCCTGCTGTCGGGTGTGAGGTCGGGCACGTCCTCTGGCAGGCGGTTTTTCTAAACGAACAATAAGAAATAGCCCCCCCAAAAAAAAACTCCAGAATAGTCACAACAACAACAACAACAACAACAACAACAACAACAACAACAACAACAACAACAACAAGAACATCCCCAGACTATGTTTGACTATTTCTGAGTATTCCTCCTGTAGGGAGGGACAGGCCCGACTTAAGCCTGGTGTCTCAGGATGCGGCTTTGCGGCCCTGTCGGGTCGCCCGATAGCCTGTTCATGGCTGGGGGGGGGACCTCGGCGCTGGGTGGGCCCTGGTTTTGCCTTCGGCCGGGCCGCCTCAACCGTGCCTTGGCCCGAGGGGGGCCGCCCCTCTCGGGGGAGATATTTCCTCCTTGCATGCCTTCACGGCCCAGTCGTTCGCATTCGCACTCGGGGCAAGCGCGCTGCGCCTGCTCCGACCCCGCCTGGGAGGCCTTGAGAAT
This sequence comes from Prorocentrum cordatum, assembly GCA_963575745.1. Lineage (NCBI taxonomy): Eukaryota > Dinophyceae > Prorocentrales > Prorocentraceae > Prorocentrum > Prorocentrum cordatum. Next base: position 47,328 of record CAUYUJ010005223.1, read on the forward strand.
CCGGAAGAAATCCTAGGAGTCCTTTCTAGGATCCCGAAGAGATCCTGGGAATCCTCTTGAGGAATCCCCTGGGATTCCTAAAGAAAAACCCTAGGAACCCTAGGAACCCTAGCAACCCTTTAGGCCCAGATTCCCCAGGAGTCCTAGGAACCCTTCTTCGCATCCTCCAGAACTCCTCTCTAAAGAATCCCTCTGCAAAAACGTGGGCGACAGAGCGCGAAGTGATCCTGGGGGGGATGGGGGCAGGGGCGGGCGAGGGCCGATCGCGGCCGCTACCACCCAGACCCTCAAAACATAAGCTCTTGGCGCTCTCCGCTCCTCCGACTCGTTCAGGATGTCGTCGTCGGAGACGCTGCCGCCGATGGACACCGCGGCCTCCCCGCCCGGGCCCTGCTGGCCCGCGCCCGGGCGGCCCCGCCCGGGGCCCCCGAGGGGGCCGCCGCCCAGGCCGCCCCCGGGGCCTCCCTCGCTGCCGCTCTCGGACGGGCCGACGCTGATCGGCTCGTCGCTGCCGCTGTCGGAGCCGTCCGACTCCTCCAACAGCAAGGGGGAGGTCAACAGTATACGCGGAGGGGGGGGGGGGGGGGGGGGCGCTTGGGGCCTTCGGAGAGCGGCCCGTGATGCAGCACGGGCCCCTGGGAATGGGTCGGGGCGTCTGGCCACTCCGTGTATCAAGACAGGCAGGACGAGGAAGACGAGGAAAAACGGGATGCAGTCACGGCGCTCCGCGAACTCGCATCCACGTGACACAGCACGCCCCACCACGGTCAGACGCGCCACCTCGCAGGCCCCTTCCCTGCACGTGAATACAGACGGAGGAAGCAGCGAGGAGGAGGGGAGCGCCAGACGAGGAGGAGGCGGAGGAGGCGGAGGAGAAGGAGGAAGAGGAGGAGGAGGAGGAGGAGGAGGAGAAGGAGGAAGAGGAGGAGGAGGAGGGGCAGGAGGAGGAGGAGGAGGAGGAGGAAGAAGAGGAGGAGGAATAGGAGGGGAGGAGTAGGAGGAAGAGAAAGGGGGAAGGAGTGGGGATGAGGAGGGAAGGAGGGAGGAGGAGGAGGAGGAGGAGGACGGGGAGGAGAGGAGGAGGGGGAGGACAAGCTAGGTGCGCTCGCGTCATATCTGACGTCCTACCCCTCCCTCCCATCCCTTACCATGGCGCTGATTTTCTCTATCCGCGGACGCGTGTCGTAGCGGACCTGTGACTCCGCGCGCGCGTGCGTAGTGGGTGGTGGTGCACGTGCGTGCGTGCGTGCGTGTTTGCGTGGTTGTCGTGGTGGTGGTGGTGGTGGTGGTGGTGGTGGTGGTGGTGGTGGTGGTGGTGCTGGTGGTGGTGGTGCTGGTGGTGGTGGTGGTTGGTGGTGGTGGTGGTGGTGGTGGTGGTGGTGGTGGTGGTGGTGGTGGTGGTGGTGGTGGTGGTGGTGGTGGTGTGGTGTTGGTGGCGGTGCGGCGCGGTGGTGGCGGGCGGATGGGCGCGCGAGAAAAAGGCCCGCGCTGGGGCGAGAACGCCATCCTGAACGACGGAGGCCAAACACCGATCCGAAAATGAGGCCCACGCTGCAGCGGGAGCACGATTCGGAACGATTCGGGAGCAGAAATGAAGCCGGCGCCTCAACGAGAGCAGCATTTTGGGAAAAAATGACGCCGGCGCCTCAGCGAGAGTCGTTTCCCGGGATTTCCCGGGAATCCTGTGTAAAAAAACAGTACGCGGAGGGTGCGCGGCCATCACCCGGACGCCATCAGGGGAAGAGGGAGAGTATTTTCATATTGAATAATTGTGGAGGGAGGGGGAGGAGGAGGAGGAGGAGGAGGAGGAGGATGAGGAAAAGGAGAAAGGGAAGATGAAGGAAGAGGAGGGAGGAGGAAGAGAGGAGGAGGAGGACGAGGTGAGGAGTAGGAGGAGGAGGAAGAGGGAGGAGAAGGAGAGAGGGGAGGAGGAAGAGGGGGAGGAAGGAGGATGAGGAGGAAGGAGGGATAGGAGGAGGAGGAGGAGGAAGAGGGGGAGAGGAGGAGGAGGAGGAGAGGAGGGGAGGAGGTAAGAGAGAAGGGGGAGAGGAGGAATAGGAGGAGGGGAGGACGGGGCGCGTCCGAAGGCGGCGGGGGGGATGTCCCAGTTGAGGGGGAGGAGGAGGAGGAGGAGGAGGAGGAGGAGGAGGAGGAGGAGGAGGAGGAGGAGGAAGAGTAGGAGGAGGAGGAGGAGGAAGAGGAGGAGGAGGAGAAGGAGGAGGAGGAGGAGGAGGAGGAGGAAGGGGAGGAGACGAGGAGGAGGAGGAGGACCAATGCAAACCCACGAATCATCAACTCTATTGGAATACCCCCCCCCTTTTCCAAGCTCCCTTCTCCACAGAGAGCACTGCCTCGTTGGAAGCGACCGTTTGAAGACCCTAACGCATGCCAAAACATCGTTCTCGGGATTCCACCGCCATGGGTCAACTTGACTGTTGCGTGTTGACGATCCTGAATCGTGCCAGAAACCAATTCCTGGGACTTCAACACCGCGAATCAACGTGACTGCCGCGCCCTCAAAATCCGAATCCTTTTTCTTAAAAGAACAAAAACACCACTGTGCGCGGCGCTAAGGCGAGAGCAACAGCTCGAAAAAGAAACCGTGCTTGTGTGTGTGTGTGCAAAACCAAAGCCATAAGTTGGTCATGTTTGTGTGCATGTGTGTGGTGTTTGTGGTTTTGTGCGGTGGTGTATGTTCCGTTCGGTACTCTTGTGTGGCTGTGTTGTGTTGTTGCTGCGTTCTCTTGTGTTGTTTTGTGCTTGTTGTGTCTTTTGGGTTTTTTGTTTCGCGCACGCGCCGCAACGGTCTGGACAGTCACGCAGGGGAGGGAGGACGAAGAAGAGAGGAGGGGAGGTCTGATACCAAAGCCTCGAAGGCCACTTCTGGGGCCAACCGAATGACGGACAATGGGGGCAGGGAGCGGCTAAGGATAGAGAAGGAGGGCGAAGGATAAGAGCGGAAAAGAGCGTGAGCGGCGCACCGAGGAGCAGAAGCGGAAAGAAAGGAAGCTCTTCGGTTGATCAAACCAAGAAAAGGGCGAGGTTGACGCCGGAGCGCGCCCTGCGCGGGTTGCTGCGCGCGCGGGCCCCACTTTCTTGATGATTCTCGCACGCCCCAGTCTTCAAAGTGTTCACACCCTGGCTTCTCCATGATTCTTGCACGCACCAAACAAGAAATAGCAGACAAGAAATACAAGAACAAAACTTTAAGTCTGTCCACCGCTTCACAGGGCGCCCACTGGACCTCCTTCCAATCGGGCCCCACTGCAGCGCAAAGCTTCCCCAGCGCCGATCCGTCCACGTCTGGAGTCTCTCTAAGAGTCTGCACTTGCGCTGCTCCTGCGCTCGCAACCACGTGGGGAAGCCAAACCTATCAGACGCCTGCTCTGCACGATGCGTGGCTCGCACGATCCAGTCGACGTAAGACTCATCTGGCGCCGTGCCAACGGCGACGATCTTCCTGAGCATGTTGCGCATGGCCACGTTGAGTTGTTTTTCCGATCGTTCCGTGGTGAGTGTCCATGACCCGCACCCGTATAGAAAAGTAGAAGATGTGACAGCGTCGAACAATCGGAATCTGGATCTCGGCAAGTAATGTTTGTTACACAACTCCGAATTGAAACGTCCAAAAGCTGCCCAACCTTTCGATATTCGATGTCTGATCTCCTTGTCGTGGTAGTCTCCGAAAGTGAGCTGTCTGCCAAGGTACGCCGTTCTGTCGCCGATGGAAGGTACCTCCACCTGTCCTTCTCCCACCTTCACGTGACGTTGTCGTAGGACACCTCTGCGCTGTTGCACGTTCGACATGAGCTTGGTTTTGCCCATGTGGATCTTTAGCCCGCATTCAGCCGCGAACTCGCTCAAGTCTCCCAGCATTATTCGCACGTGCGCTCTGGTCGACCCATGAGAAATATGTCATATGCAAACCGTAATTTAATCAAGGTCCACGGACGCATTCTGAAACCGAGTCTGGCCACCCTCCAATTTTCCTTCTGCTTTCGCATGTGCGTTGAATATCGCGGAAGACATTGGATCACCTTGCTTGGTGCCCCGTCCTAAATCAAGCGGACGGCTCTGGTAGTCAGAAATAACGAGTCCCGTTTGTCCCGTGTACAATCACCTCAGCTCGTGCACGTAAGGCTCAGGGACCCCTTGTTCTCTCAAAGCGTTCCACATTGCAGAATTGCTCACGGAATCAAACGAATGTTCAAAACCCACCGCGGCAACCCGAACAGCTATGTTGAATTCCCTTGCCGTCACCAAGTGGCATTCGCAGCAGTACCCCTTCCGAAGCCCGCTTGGTCTGTGGATCGCCGGCTTCCCAAAAAAATGCATCAAGGCGTCCATTGAGAACGAGTGGCAAGAGTTTGTACATCATCGGCAATATCGTGATGGGGCGGTAATTCCCGGGGAGTTTCGGGCCTTCCTTTTTGAAGATCACCCTCAATCCGAGAAACACTTGCAATGTTTGTTTAACGAATGCGCGCAGCGCTGAGGAGAGAGCCACAATGGGAAAAAGAACCGCCCTTAATCCGTGAAACTCTTGCAAATGTTTAGAACACATGTGCGCGGCGCTAAAGCGAGGGCCACATTTTGAAAAGCAACCGCCCTCAATCCGTGAAGTTCTTGCAAGTTTTTACAACGAATGTGCGCAGCACTAAGGCAGGAGCCACATTTTGAAAACCACCTGCCCTGCATCTGTGACACTGCTGTCAATGTTCAAGCTTCAAGGTCATGAATGGTGCAAAGGTCTCAGGCGAAACGCCCCGGAGCGCCCCAAAAACTGGCCTCGGGGTGCGATAGGGAGAAGTTAACTATAAGGAAAAAAGAATGGAGGAGGAGGAGGAGAAAAAAGAGGATGAGCAGGAGGAGACGGAGGAGGAGGAGGAGGAGGTGGGAGGAGGAGGTGGGAGGAGGAGGAGACGGAGGAGGAGGAGGAGGAGGAGGAGGAGGAGGAAAAACAGCAGGCAGGCCCGCCGAGTCGCGCCGCGCGGTCGCTCCGGCCATCCGCCAGCCATCGCGCCACCACAGAGGGAGCGCCACGCAGGGAGCGAAGGTGCATTCCTGGCCCCGGCGGGCCTGGCCACAAAGAGGCTCCCCGAATGGATCCCCAGAACCCCTAGCGATGTAAGCAAAAAAGAATAAATAAACAACAACAACAACATCAACAACAACAACAACAACAACAACAACAACAACAACAACAACAACAGCAACAGCAACAGCAACAGCAACAGCAACAGCAACAGCAACAGCAACAGCAACAGCAACAGCAACAACCACGACAACAACAACAACAACAACAACAACAACAGCAACAACAACAACAACAACAACAACAACAACAACAACAACAACAACAACAACAACAACAACGACAACGACAACGACAACGACAACGACAACGACAACGACAACGACAACGACAACGACAACAACAACAACAATAATAATAAACATTATAAGACTGTTCGCCCTTATCTGCTCGAGTGTCCAATAAAGCGTAGTTCCCAAACCCTCGATACCCGCCCTCTCCGTCTTCGATCGAACCCCTTTTGGGGAGTATACCTTTCTTCCCTGCAGGCCGGGCCCCGGCAAGCGGCGGGGCGGCCGCGGACCGTCGGCCTGGCCAGCGGCAGCGCTGATCGGCGGGGCGGCCGCGGACCGTCGGCCCGACCCCCAGAGGGACGGACAGGGGACCGACCACGACGAGGACGACGACGACGACGTCGACCTCGACGGCGACGACGACGACGACGACGACGGCGACGACGACGACGAGCGAAAGCGAGAGCGAGAGAGAACGACAGCAGGGCCACGAACGACACGAAGTAGGCCACGAAGGGCGACAGCGGGGACACGAAGGGAATGCGTATGGGGCCACGGAGAGCGCGAACGAGCGGGGGCCACGAAAGGCAGATAATGCGAGGCCACAGAAGGCAACGATGGGGCCACTGAAGGTAGCAAGTGGGCCACGTAGGACAGTGAGGGGGCCACACACGGCGACAGCGGGGCCACGAAGGGCAGGCACATGGGGCCAAAACCGGCGCGAACGAGCGGGGGCCAGGGGGGGTGGGGGGGGGGGGGGGGGGGGGGGGGGGGGGGGGGGGGGGGGGGGAACAGGAAAAAAAAAGAGCATACGTATATTGGGCCGCGGAGGGCAAGAACGGGGCCACTGAGGGCAGCAACGGGGACACGAAGGGTAGCGAGGGGGCCACGAAGGGCATGCATATGGGACAACCAACCACGGGCGCGAACGAGCGGAGGCCACGAAGGGCATACATATATGGGGCCACGAAGCGAGGGGGCCACGAAGTGCCGCAACGGGGCCACGAAGGGCAGCGAGGAGGCCACGAAGGGCTGCAACGGGGCCACGAAGGGCTGCGACGGGGCCACGAAGGGCAGCGAGGGGGCCACGAAGGGCTGCAACGGGGCCACGAAACAAAGCGAGGGGGCCACGAAGGGCTGCGGCTGCAGCGGGGCCACGAAGGGCAGCGAGGAGGCCACGAGGGGCTGCAACGGGGCCACGAA
>CAUYUJ010005223.1:56358-63284 GCA_963575745.1 Prorocentrum cordatum
AGGTTGCTCATGGAACGCAGAAGGACATACTAAAACTCTGTGCTCTGCTTGAGGCGCACATCCAACACGAGCACATCGTGCACAAGTCTTACAATGGGAGGGCGGCCCACGAGAAAATTTCCGCAAGAAACCCAGCCCCGAGGCCCCAGGACGTCCATCGATTCTTGGGGCGGGAACGTCACGCCTTCCAGCGCAAAACCATCGAAACCCAAGAAACCCAGGGCACCCTGGAGGCAAGCAGGGCGTTGCTTGGCATGGGCCCGCACCGTGTCGTGCGTCGTTTCCCGAGCGGCGTGGCCGGGAAGCACCCGCCGCGGAGCGTACCACACTGCGGATGGCTGAGCGGGCGCGTCGCCCGGGCGGGGCCGAGGCAAGCATCACACAGGCCCCGGCAGAAATTGGCGAGCACTCGTGCCGCACCCCTCTGTCAGTGCCCCACCCCTCCCATGGTCGATGCCGGCGATGAGCTGAATGAGCTGCGCTCCGACCGCAGTCTTCCCCGCGCGGGCCAACTGTGGGTCTGGGGGGCGGGCGAGCGTCCACTGATTGCTTCCCTCGGCCGGTATGAGCATGTTCGGGTGGTGCCGGGCACAGAGGAGTGCCACCGGGCAAGGATCAGGAGGCAACTCCTGGAAGGCCTTCGCAAGAACAGTGAAGAGTTATCAGGCCCGATTAGGGCACCACCACGCCGGATTAAGCCAAAGTCAACTCAGAGTTAAGCCGGATTACTCGGGATCAGGCGGGATCAAGCCAGACTCGGTCCAATTTCAAGCTGAACTAGTCGGGATTAGGTGGGATCAAGCCGGATTCAGCCCAGGATTGAGGCAGACTCATCGGGGCTCCGCGGGATCAGGCGGGATTCACTGGGCTGAAGGAGGCATCAGTCGGCTTAGACAGGTTCCCGACCACGGATATACCTGCGCCGATGCTGAATATTACATCCCAGAAGCTTCATCCTGACATTGGAGGCCTGGAGAAGGGCACCAACACCAACGCGGGGGGTTGCCTCCACAGGGGGAAGATGATCCTAGATTTCGGTATTGGTGGCCATAATGTTTCGGCCACCTAGAAGCCCGAATACTACTACCATTACCGAGATTGGGAGCATCTTCCCTCGGTGGAGGCACACCGCCGATATTGGTGCTGGTGTCAAGCTATAGACTTAGGTCGGGCGTCCCCCTACAGGCAGATTTTGGACGAAACATTAAAAGTGGTCCAAAAATACTCCCAATGAATACTCAAAAATACTCAAAGAATAGTCCATCGGCTATTTCTTGTTTTGACTACCGTTTGAATCCTCCCCCTGTAGAGGGACCTGCCCGACTCGACTCTGGGCCTCCGATGACCGGAGTGACCTCTGGTGGGCGGCTTACCGATCGTGGCACGCGCTCGCGGCCCGTGGCGGCCCTGCGCGCTCGGGCCTCTGCTAGGGGGCCACACGCGAACCCTGCCCCTCCCCCCCACGATTTCTAAGGGGGAGGGTGGGGTTCCCTTCGTTCGGGAGCTCCCGAGCGGAGTGAACCCCACCCTCCCCCTCAGAAATCGTGGGGGGTAGGGGCAGGGTTCGCGTGTGGCCCCCGATCTGCGACCCCCCCCCCGCTCCCCCTGGGGGCTGCACACCCGGGGGGGAGGGGCCCGCGCCAGCGCGAAGCGGGCCGATCTCTGGCGCGAGTGGCCGCTCCTCGCGGTGGAGCGCGTCCATCTCGTGCTCGAGGTAGTCCTGGAAGAAGCATAAGCTTATGTCGGGCGTGTCCCCCTACAGGGAGATTTTCGACGAAAAAATCAAAAATACCCCAAAAATACCCCAAAAAGGTCAAAAAAATACTCAAAGAATAGTCCCCAGTAATTTTTTGTCGAAAATCTCCCTGTAGGGGGACATGCCCGACTTAAGCAGAAGCGCCACTGAGCACAACTTTTTTGGCGCTCCGCGCGGATTTCTCGGATCCGCGCTGGGACCCCCCCTCCCTGGCGCGCGGGGCGCGCCGGGGGCGGTGCCAGAGGCGCCGCCGGGAGGGGCCCAGCGCGCGGATGAGGACGAGGATGAGGACGAAAAGAAGAGGAGGAGGAGGAGGAGGAGGAGGAGGAGGGGATCCAAGAAATCCGCGCGGAGCGCCAAAAAGTTCGGTTTAAGGCGTTATGATCTTCTTCGTCGTCCAGGTTGCGGAAGCGGCCCACGTACTGCTCGTAGTAGCGCTCCAGCTCCTGCTCCAGCTGCTCGTACTCGTCCATGAACGCTGGGCGCACGCTGGCGAGGCTGCCCAGGCGCTTCCGGGAGCGTTCCAGCTCCTGGCGCTTCTTGCGAATCTTCTGCTCTAGCTGCTTCTCGTCGCGCTGAAGCTCCTCCGACATCTGCTTCATCTGCTCCAGGTTCTGGCCATGACTCCCTAGTTGCTGGGCCAGGACGCGCTCGATAACGTCGGTTTCGCTGTTACTGCCGAGATTCCGGCTCATACCGTCCAAGAAGGATAGCGCCTTCTCGCGGTCTGCCCGATTCTCTGACTCCTTCTGGAGCAACTCGAACAGCGAGGCACCAGATTCGACAATGCTAGAGCAGAGGGAGCGTGTGCTTTTCAAGTCAGCCAACTTCGAGTTCAGAGCGAAATCGTCGGTCAACCCATCGGTGACGTCTACTACTGATCTCTGTGCCTCGTAAAGAACGTTGGCCAATCTCAGCAACTCCTTGACGGCGTATCCATCGGCACCGTAGAGCTTTCGCGCGTTGAGCTTCAAGCCTGTCCGCAACACGACCTTTTCGCAGACCGCCTTGACGAACTCGACGCGGTGAGCCTCCGTGCTGATGTCGTCGGGGATGGCGCAGTTTGGCTCGAAGCGGTGTAGCAGCCAGTCCAAAATGTCGGCGACGAGCTCGAAGTTCGGAGACCGGAAATTCTCCATGGAGATGAGGCGGTGGTACCCCAGGGAGCGCATGACCTCGCAGAAGTTTCGAAGCTCGCGGAAGGACATCCCCAGGGCACGAGCGCCCAGTGCGCCTCTGTCCTCACAAGCCTGACGCTGAGCCCTAAGCTGCGTTTGAGCCCGAAACGGCTACGGGAAATCGGTGACGATTCTGAGAACCGAGATGAATGAGAATGTACATGAAGATCATCCCATGGCGGCTGTGCACCACCATTTCCGAAATCGACGGAGCCTTGGGGTATGATAGTTCCCCCTGTGTTGTAACATATATGTTGTACGATCTATGATTTGCAATGTACGCGGCGCAATATATGCTATGCTATAATGCTGCGCTGCAATGTATGCTATGGTATACGATACCGGATTGTATGAATTCAGATTTCGGATGGACGAATGTGCAGAATCATATGTAAATTGCAATACGAAAAGGTGTACCGTGAACTCCGGGGGGTAGTTCTAGAAAAAGAGAATATATGTGGTATAACCTATGTTGTGCAATCGATGTGGTACTGTACATGCAGTGCGATCAATCGGGTGCATTATATGGTGTGCGATTTATGTGGTGCAATATATCCAGTGCGACCTATGTTTGTGCAGTATACGTTGAGCGATATCTGCTGTGCAACAGATGGTCTGCACCCTATGTGGGGCAATATGTATACACACATATATATATATATAAATATATATGAGTGTTGCAGTCTATGTGGTGCAGTATCTGCGGTGCAATATGCACGGTGCAATCTAGTTATGTCGTACAACATCTGTCGTGCATTAATTGTGTGAAATATATAGTGTGCGATCTATGTGGTGCAATCGATGTGGTGCACTCAATGTCATGCAAGGTGTGTGGTGCAAGTAAACAAGACCGCGACGAGGCGGCGAAGGCGACAGTACAGCCACCAGACCGACTATCTGGCCCAGCCGACGGGCGGCGACGAGGCGGACGGGGCGGCGACAGCGACAACCTAACCACCAGACTGACAATCAGAGCCAGTTCCTTTGAAGAGAAATAAAAAATCCGAAGTGCAAGCAAGCACCGTTTGGGGAATATGCAGAAAGATGTCGGGGACCGAGAGACGGGCCAACCCCAGCCGACGGTGCCCTGCGATGTATAGGTCAGGTAAGTATTCAGGAAATCCGACTTGTCATGGCAGCACTGTGGAGTTTCGAGTCGCCCTCGAGTGGGTTCCGCATGCAGGATCCACCCCCTAGGTGCCCCTCTCTCTGTTGGGTTTCGTGGACGCCGCCTGCGGCGGGTTCGTGTCGTGCCGACATGCGCGCTGGTCTTAGGTCGGGCATGTCCTCCTGCAGGCGGATGCCCAAAACATACTCAAAAATGCTGGAAAAAATTATCTGAAGATCGACCCCTGGCTGTTGTTTCTACTATGTTTGGATACTTCTCATGTAGAGGGACGTGCCCGACTTAACGCTGGTCTCTGGGGCCAGTGGACCGTTCATCCATGAACGGTCGCAGCTCTCTGGCGGCGCGCACCTCTCGATGTACCAGCCGATTCCGGGCCGCTGGCGGCGGTCAGCATGGAACGGCTGCGCCCACGGGATCCCGCCCGCAGCTGCCGCCCCGACAAGCAGCAACAAGCCCACGAGTTGACAGCTTGACCGCTCTGGCCGCCGCCGCCGCCGCCTGCCTGCCGCCGTCGTCGAGGGCCTCTGCGCAACGGACCACATCCGCCGATCAGGGAGACGTACGCGAGCTCCCACTGAGAACATGCGAAATTCTGCCTGGGCTAATGGAAAGGCGGCGGCAAGCACGAGCTTCGGCAAACTCGAGTCCTGAGTCCCCCCCGTCTATCGAACACCAGGCGCAACGAACATCGAGAGCGCCACTCTCGCCTGCTTGATTGAAGGCAGGGGAAGGATCGTCCTTTCGATTTGTTCTGCCCTCAGCAGAGAAGTCGAAAGCGGTCACCGTCGCCGTCGCCGGCGTTGGCGTAGTCGCCTTTGTCACCGCGGCCGTCCTCGTCGTCGTCGCTGTCGTCGTCGAGTCCCTCCCTCTCCTTCCCCCTGGCATCCGATCAGCGAGCAAAGACATACAGGAGTGGGGCCAGAGAGAGTCGCGTTTTCTTCAAAAAAAGCTCTCATATCAATTGGGGCGTGCTGACTGTCACGCAGTGTTGCAGATGATGGGAAAATTCCCCACACAGGATTAAAATGCTCGGCGGGTTTCCATAATTACCCCGCGGGATCCCATTGGGCATTCGGAAGGTCCTGGTCATCTCAATGGCCCCTTTGGGCAGACGCCAAGAGCAATATATCAATTCGTCGTCGTCGCGGTAGCCGTCGACGTCTACGATGTCATCGCCGCCGTCGCTATTGTTACAGCCGCTGGCGCTGCGGCGGTCATTGTCGTCGCGGCCGCCGACGTTGCTGCCATCATCGCGGTCGCCGTCGCGGCAGTCGTCGCCTTCGCCGTCGTCGTCGTTCCAGTCGGCGTCGTCTACGTCGTCGGTGAAAACCCGCAGGCACAGGCTCTGTCGTCGTCGTCGTCGCCGTCGCCGGTTGTCGTCGTCGCCCGCGCGCGCAGTTGATGGCCTCCCCCAAGAGGCGACGAAGGGGAGGCGGCGCTTCAGCCCGATGATCCTCTCCTGCCGGGCGCCCGCGCCTGCCTCCTCCTCCTCCTCCTCCTCCTCCTCCTCCTCCTCCTCCTCTTCCTCTTCCTTTTTTTCTTCCTCCTCCTCCTCCTCCTCCTCCTCCTTCTCCTCATGCTCTTCCTCCTCCTCCTCCTCCTCCTCTTCCTCCTCCTCCTCTTCCTCCTCCTCCTTTTCCTCCTCCTCCTCCTCTTATTCTTCTTCTTCTTCTTATTATTCTTATTAGTCTTATTATTATTCTTATTATTCTTCTTATTCTTTTTATTATTATTATGATTATTATTCTTCTTCTTATTCTTATTATTCTTATTAGTATTCTTCTTATTCGTCTTCTTATTCTTCTTATTCTTCTTATTATTAGTATTATTATTATTCTTCTTATTATTCTTATTCTTCTTCTTCTGATTCTTCTTCTTCTTATTATTATTACTATTATTATGATTATTATTATTCTTAGTATTAGTATTATTATTTTTACTATTATTCTTATTATTCTTCTTATTATTATTATTCTTATTATTCTTATTCGTCTTATTATTCTTATTAGTATTCTTCTTATTATTATTGGTATTATTATTCTTCTTCTTATTCTTATTAGTATTCTTATTATTCGCATTATTCTTCTTATTATTATTCTTATTATTATTATTATGATTATGATTGTTCTTATTATTTTTCTTATTCTTCTTAGTATTATTATTAGCATTATCATTATTAGTATTAGTCTTATGATTCTTCGTATTATCATTAATATTATTACCATTATTAGTATTATTGATATATTTATCATTATTTTTTAATGTTATTATTATTAGTACTATTAGTATTAATAGTATTATTATGTTTCTTCTTATTATTCTTAGTGTTAGTTTTCTTGTGCTCCTTCTTCTTTGTATTCTTCTTCTGTATAGTATTAGTATTATTATTATTATCACTCTTATTATTCATAGTATTATGATTATTAAATCGTATTATTATTATTGTTCGTAGTCGTAATATTCCTCTTATTATTAGTCTTATTATTCTTAGTATTCTTATTACGATTGGTATTATTGTAATTAATAGTGATATTTGCTTCGTATTAGTATTAGTAGTATTATTCTTATCGTTAGTATTAGTATTCTTCTTATTAGTAGTAGTATTAGTATGGTTATTATTCTTGGTATTCTTATTAGTCTTAACAGTAGCCTTATTATTCTTATTTTTCGTATTATTACTCATCTTATTCTTATTATTATTATTAGTATGCTTATTAGTAGTCTGATTATTTATATTATTAGTCTTAGTATTCGTATTATTGTTCGTATTCTTGGTAGTCTTATTATTCGTCTTCTTCGTAGTATTATTATATGCAGTTTTCTTAGTAGTAGTATTATTAATATTATTCTTATTAGTATTACG
>CAUYUJ010005224.1:0-44910 GCA_963575745.1 Prorocentrum cordatum
GAGGCCTCCTTCGACGTATTTCACCGGCTTCTTCGGTCTCTTGGCACTTCTTTGGGCCTGCTGAGGGCACCTTGGAGCCTTTCGGGGTCGTTGGGGCTGGTGTTGGGGCATCTTACAGCCATATTGGGGCGGTCTTTGGCTGTCTTGGAGTTTCCTGAGGGGATGGGGTGGGCTTTGGTCAGCGCGCGGTGAGAGGGAGTCGACCCCCCAAGAGAACTGCAGAAACCCTACCGGGTAGATTCTCATTCCAGCGTGCCCAGTGCATGGTGGCAGATGCAGTCGAGCTCTGTGGTGCAGTGGAGGCCCGTGCCAAGAGACACCCTGCTTGCCCCCAGGGTGCCCTTGGTTTCTTGGGCTTCGATGCTTTTGCTGTGGAAGGCGTGACGTCTCCCACACCAGGGTTGGGTTTCTCGTTGAAGGTCCAGGGGGTCTCAGGGGGTCCACACCAATGGCGTCCTGGGGTCTCAGGGTTGGGTTTCATGTTGAAGGTTTCTTGTGGACTTCCTCCACCTGTATCCAGGAACGAGAGGAGTAGAACGCAATGCTCATCGCGTTGAGCCTCTTCGCCGATGTTCTGCACCCAAAGCATGCGAAGCGACACGAGTGATGACGCCGCGGACAGCTGTGACGATACAACGGGCGCGGAGTGACAAAGAGGATGGTCTCGCGGAGGTCGGTGGCTTGTTGGCCTGTGGCGATGCTTGCGGTGGCGAGAACATGGATCGAGGCTGGCCAGCGCTCGCGCGATCACGCGTCTATTTCTGAGACAGTGTCCCAATTGACTGCATGGTAAGTTTCGCAATGACCAGCTTCTGAGCACGTTAGAGCAGGTTGTCGCAAAGGGCGTGCTGCCGAAGGATGTCAGCATGGCTCGTTGACAGGTCACATTCCGCGCGTCTTGTTGCCTTATCTTCCCGTGCCTTGCCTTCTCGTTCGTTTGTTGCGTTGCTTCTTCTGCTCGTGCCTGCCTTTGGTTTGGGGTGCCCGGGGACCCGGGTGCTCTATCGCCCTCTATAGCCCTATAGTCACATAGCCCTATAGCCCTATAGCCATACAGCCACATAGACCAATAGCCCTATATCCCTATAGCCCTATAGCCGTATAGCCTTATAGCCCTATAGCCCTATAGTCCAATAGCCCTATAGCCCTATAGCCTTATTGAATCGCTTCGCTCATTCCGCCGGCCCGTGATATGGCATTGCTGGTTTTTGTCTGTGTGTTCGTTGCCCATGTTGCGCTCTTGGGGGCGGGTGTCGTTCGGACGCGTTGCGTGGGGAGTTTTGATGGTGAAGCAGTTCCCTGGGGGTCGTCTCTCGATGGGCGAAATAGAGTCGTCGTCAAGATGCTTCTTTGGGGGGCCTCTTGGGGTCTGTTGAGAGGCCGTTCGGGGGCGCCTGGGAGACATGTTTGAAGCCTTCTGGGGCGTCTTTTGGGCCTCCTGGGAGTCTCCTGGGGCCTCTTGGCGACATCTTGGGGCCTCTTGGAGGCCTCTTGGGGCCTCTTGGGGACCTCCTGGGCGCCTTCTGGGACGGAGGGCTCCATTTTTGAGTTCTCGGTATCCCTCCTGAGTCCCTCTTGGGCCCGTCTTGGGGCCTCTTGGTCCGTCTTGGGCGGCACTTGGGCCGTCTTGAGGGCTCTCTTGGGTCGTTTCGGCGCCGTCTTGGGAGCTTCGTGGGCCGTCTTGGAGCGGTCTTGGGGGCCTCTTGGGCCGTCTTGGAGCGTCCGGAAGCCGAAAAAGCCAGAACACAAAAAACATCGAAAAAACCAATGAAAATCAACGATTTTGGCCTCTTGGGGCTCTCTTCGGAGGCCTCTTGGAAGGCTCTTGGGGCGTCTTGGAGGCCTCTTGGGCTGTCTTGGGGGCCTTTTGGGCCGTCTTGGGGTCATCTTCGGCGTCTTCGAGCGCTCTTTGGGCGTCTCGGGGGCCTCTTGGGCAGTCTTGGGGGCCTCTTGGGGCACTCTGAGCGCGCTCTGGGGAGCCTGAGAGGCCGCACCCAGAAGGAAAACCATCTCTGAGTAGACTTGGTCGGGCGGCGGTCGGGCGGCGACCGGGCGGCGACCGGGCGGCGACCGGGCGTTGGTCGGGGTACTTTTCGCCGGGGGACCCCCAGGGGCCGCCCCGCGCGCGCGAACTAGAAATACTGTTAATACTGTTAACCAGTTACCGGAGATCTTAGCACGCCCTGGCCCGTTGGGCCGGCGAATTGCACTATAGCCCAATAGCCCAATGAAAACCCAATTGCACCATAGCCCAATAGCCCAATAGCCCATATAGCCCTAGAGCCCTACAGCCCTATAGCCCTGTGGCCCTATAGCCCTACAGCCCTGACAAGACCATGATTGTTTTTTTTCTCCGGTATCATTTATGTGTGGCGCGCTACTGTTGTCCGTGCTCATTCGAATGCTTATTGGCTGATGGGCGGAATGGTCGGAGGCTCTCGCCCAGTGGCTGATCTTATGTGGAATCTCAGTGTTCAGTGCCGAATGTCTCTGCTGCCAGGACTACGAGCTGGATGCTCTCGCCTCGTATACTGTATGTTTGTATATTTGGCATGTTTGGAGAATCCGATGAAAGACAGGTTCTTCGGCCATTGTGGGTCGTCTTTTTGGACCATGCTGAGCCATGTTGGGACCATCTTGGCAGCAGCTTGTCCTTGACGCTTCGCGTATCCCCACCAGCTGCTTTTGCCCCAGCGGCTGCGGGTACAGGCCCTGTGCGTGCTGCAGTTGGCAGCTTGTGGCAGTTTCGCTTGCGAGCTGGCGCCGTCAGGGCGACTCCTCGTTGGCTCTCGCTGTCATTCGCTCTCTGCATGTGCACTTGCATGCAGGTCTGCTTGGCGCGGTCTCCAGCCGTTGGGCTGTGGTCTTGCCGCTTGGCCTGCGTCTCCAGCAGCGTGGCAGTTTTAATTATATGGCACTGTGCCCCAGTTTGCTCGATTACCACGCCCTCTGGACTTTTCCTTGCGGGCCGCTGATCAAAAAAAGTATCCCCACCAGCGTGCGTCTGCTGGTGAATGCAGAGCATTTTGTTCAGTGCGTGTGCAACTGCGCGCTTGTTATGCAGGTGCGAACCGGCTTGCCAACGTGGCGGTTGTGTTCGCAAATTCGCATTTTGCCGCCCGCCTCGCGCATTGCCCCTCGCCGCCAGACCTTCGTCGTGCGGCCGCAGACCAAACAAAAAATATCCCCACCAGCCCATCCAGAAACGTATCGCCAGGCGAGTTGCCGTGATCAGGGCAGTGTAGAAGCATGCGGTGTGACAACCACCTTGAAGGCGTTGTCTCGGAGGTCTCTTGGAGCCATCTTTGGGCTCTCTGACGGTCCTCGCGGAGCCTCTTGGGACACTCTTGAAGCCCTTTGGGAGCTCTCTTGGGGCTTTCTTGGGGCCCTCTTGGGGCTCATTGGGGCGGTCTGGGAGGCCTCTTGGGGCCGTCTTGGGTCCCATGGCTCAGAAAGAAGGGGGTAAGGAATTCAGCCCCCCCCCTCCCCCCCCCGGGAGGTTCAAAAATAATGTCTTGAGTCCCGTACCATTTTGGCTCAAGCCATTTTGGCTCAAGCCAATGGAGTGAACACGGAATTTAGCTCAAATATCGGACCCCTGTTCGTTCATGGGTGTGTGTGCTTTGGTTGTTTCACCCTGCGGCAGCTTCAATATTGGAGTATCGTATGTGTGGTTCTCAACTTGTGCGTTGGTCAGACATTGGGGACGACCGAGAATGGGTTACCCAAAAAACAATAATTGTACTTCACGTGGGTCCTCCCAAGACAGGTTCCACAACAGTTCAAATTCAGTTATATACGCATCAGTCTTCGTTGCGTCTCGACGGCTGGACGTTTGTCAACGCATCGCAGTTCGGCAAAACCAGACGTGACTCTCAGATCAGAAACGTTGCGGCGTGCTACCGGAAGACAGGCGAAAAAGGCACATAATCTTGATTACTCAGAAATGTCTTGTACGAAGTGGCATGAGTTTCTTGCGTTGCTAACAGTACAACCGAACGGGCGTCTAGTGATGTCAGTGAATCGTGCGGCCGTGTAGATGGCGACGACATGTCGCAGCTCGCATCCGACTTAGCCCCGCTCACGACGAGAATCGTTATGGTCTACCGGCCCTTTTACGATTGGGTTGCGAACGTGTATCGACAGACAGTTCACGGGACATCTTTCGAGGCGTGGTTGACCGATGAAATAATGGAATCTAAAATGAAAAGCTTCACGACGAGTGTCTACAAACGAAACGCGTCCGTTTTTTGCTGACGTAAAGGTTCACACATTGGGGCCCTCGTTAATGGCAGATATTGCTTGCGATGACCTTGAGGCTAGGACTACTTGTGCTTATCCAAATATCAGCTCTAAAACCATACAATGTAAAAACCGCAACAAGTGGACGATAATGTCTCAGCGCTTACCAGTTGCAACAGTTGCAAAACATCTCATTCGAGTTGCACATGGAGGCATTTGTTTTTTCAAGTTTCCCGAAGTCTGATTTCGATACCAAGGCATCAATATGCTTCGGCAATGAGTAACTGTAGCTTCGATGGCAGCGGCCTTCTATGGAATCCTCACCATGATTTCTGTGATTCCCCTGAGGCTAGTCATTTCACCATGACTTGAGGCTGCAGTTTTCCGTCGGAGCACAGTCGCGTCGTGCGTTCCACTAAAGAAGATGCGCGAGTGATACTTTATGTGCGACGCTGCGGGCGATGGCAGGCGACGCCGTGGCAACAGGCATCGGCAGCAGAGGGCACTAGCAGTCTCTCGCGCGCCTGCATTAATCTAGTGCAAGTTTTTGCGAGGGGGGGGGCTTCGGACAAGGAGGGGGATAGGAGGAGGACAAGTGATGTCGCATGCGAGGTAACCTCTTTTCTCTCCTCTCCACATCCTCCCAGCAGCTTGGCCGCGAGCAGCTAAACATCTGTTCAACTTTTGTGTTTAAACCAGCTGGAGGCGCAAAGTCCGGCCTCGCTGAGATGATCAGCTGGGATAAACATTGAGCAGTTGTTTGCATGGCTAATTTAACTTGTATATTCAGTCGGATCCGCAAAGGACGGCCTCACTGAGAGGATCGATTGTTTAAACGCAGATTTTAAACTGTTGAATTCGTTTCGCTTTTAATCCTTCGATGTGCGCTGCGCGCTGGCGAAAAAATGATGTCTTGAGTCCCTCATGGGGCGCTCTTGGGCGCCCTCGGGGCCCTCTTGGGGCCCTCTTGGGCCCTCGTGGGGCTCTCTTCAGCCATCTTGGGGCCATTTTGAGCTCGCGAGAGCCCATCAGAAGCGAAAAGGCGAGAAGACAAACAACATTGATGTTCCTTCGATCTTTGAAGGATTTTTGCCTCTTGGGGGGCTCCTTGGAGGGCTCGGAGGGTACTTGAAGCCGTCTTGGGGCCGTCTTGGGGCCTCTTGGATGCGTGCCGGAGACTATCTTGAATCACCTTGAGGTAGCTTGACCCATCTTGGAGGCCACCTTGGGTTCTCAGAGGCCCTCTCGGAGCCATCTTGGGCCATTTTGGGCGCTCTAACTACCCGCGGCCCCCCCTAGGCTTAGGGGAGGGGGTAGGGGAAGGGGTCGAGGCCCCCCCTAAGACCGCAAGCCGTCTCGCTTACTTCCACCCGCCCTCTCAACACATAAGCAGGACCCGAGTCTCAGCACATCCCCGAGGAGCGCCACGCATGCCATGTGCGCCACGGGTTCAGGTGCGCCAGGCACCCCGGAGGCCCGAGCGTGCGAGGCGCGGCAAGTGCGCCACGCGCTCCACGAGCGCCAAGTGCGCCACGTGCTCCAGCCGCGCCAGGTGCGCCACGTGCTCGGCGCGCGCAGTGCATGCGAGGCGCGCCATTGCACAGCCGTCACCGGCCCCCGCCATCCTGTCCAAAAACTACTGCAGAGTGGTCGCCGGGCGCCCGCCGAGTGGTCCCGGGGCGCCTGCGCAAACCGCAGTCTGTATCGTTATCCGGCAGGGGCGGTTGGCTTGCACGTACCTCGTGCGCAACAAACATGCCGGCACCCCCGTCGTCCTTGTCAAAAACCAATGCAGAGTGGTCGCGGGGAGCCCTCGCATGCTCGAGATTTGGATTTCGAATGCATTCTGTATCGTTTTTTGGCAGGGATGGTGGGGGGGGGCCATGTCCCGGGTTGGCCCAAAGTCGGGTGGGGGAGGGGGTGTTTATCGATAGGGAGCAGTGATGAACCCCTCCCCCGAGCACGAGATGGAGAGAGCTTTGGCAGAGCGAAGACAAAGTCGTTAGACCACCCACGCCCAGAGGGCTGGTGGGATGGGGGCCACGTTGGAGCCAGCATGAGGCCTCCTCCTCCTTCTCCTCCTCCTCCTCCCTCCTCCGCCGCCTCCTCCTCCTCTTCCTCCGCCGCCTCCTCCTCCGCTCCTCCCCCCTGACACCCATTGGCCCGTGCTCTTGGCCTGCTCTCGGGGGGCTTTTGTCTGCTCTTCTGGCGTTCCTCGGGCGGCAGGGGGCCCAGCGAGTCCCACGGACCCACTGGACGCGCCTTGGCGCGTGCGGATTGGAGAACAGCAGGTCAGACACTGCCTGATTGTACTTGCTCAGGGCATCCAACGCGCTGCTGGCAGATTCCGCTCGCACAGGTGCGAGGAGACGGATCCTGCATGGGATGGCGTAAAGGGCAGTTGCCCTACCAGAGCACTCGCCACACATCCGTAGGGATACATTCCAGGGGATGGCCTTTGAAAGCTGCTCTGCCCTTCTGCCGCAGGGAGGGGCGTCGACACCACTGAATCGGATGACTTACGCCTTGGAGGCGTTCCGGTGGAGAGGGCATCATGGGGGAACAGGGGCATGGGACATTCACTTCGGATGCCCCATGTATCTCCCCATCCACCAGAGTCACCCGCGACGCATGATGCCACTCCGTTGCGTTCGAGCCGCATCTGTCGCTCCAAGTAGGACGCTTCAGAAAAGAAAGGGGTTTCACTTCGGGCTTGAGCGGCCCTTCAGGACTCGGAGCTCGCCAAGGGCGCTGCCCAGGACAGTCCTTCGTTTGCTTTCTCTCGGCTGAAGAGAATGGGACTTCAGGACGCATGCAGCGTTTGCTCTGTACCTCTTGCAGTTTTGAATGTTGCCCTCTCCTCATTCAATGCGCGTGGTGGGGGGAGGAGGGAAATCGCCGACACGAGAGCAAGTCCCCGTACCGCCCGGCAGACGTGTTTGGTAGTGCGTGTTCAGAGTCTGCTCGCTTACCTCGAAGAAGGGAAAAGCGCCATGAACATAAACTTTTGGCGCTCCGCGCGGATTTCTCGGATCTGCGCTGGGCCCCCCTGCGGCGCCTCCGGCGCCGCCCCTGGTGCGCTCCGCGCGCCAGGGAGGGGGGTCCAGCGCAGGTCCAAGAAATCCGCGCGGAGCGCCAGAAGTTTATGTTCATGGCGATTGTTCCTTTTCTGCTACCTGGACCTTCAGAATTTACACGCAGTGCGAGCAGGTTCAGAACAGCCGGGGCTCTCTGCCGCCCTCTGTCGGTGGCGGGCCCGCGAGGAGATCAGGGCCGAGGTCTCCGAGGAGCTGCTTTCCTTGCGGAGTAGCACCAAGCACAAGGACCTGCCCGCGAGCGTCCTCCTTGCGCAGACCGATCCTATCGATGCACTGTCGGCGGCGCTGGCCCTTCCAAGCTGCCAGAGGTGGAGGTAGAGTGTCCGCGATGCGCGCAAGCGTATGCACGGGTGTGCGCATTCCGAGCGCCTCGAATCGTAGTCCTTTCAGGCAAGCTGCACCAGATGTGACCGTGGGTATTGTCATTTTTCTGCAACTGGCTGGGGAGGTATGATCAGCCCGAGGAGTTTTTTTTCTGATCTATTGCTTGGTCCATGTGCCCCCCACCCAGCGGGACCAGATTTGCCCAGGTTGCGCATTCGGGTTGCGCATGCGGGTTGCGCATGCGGATCGCGCTTGCTTGCGTGCTTGTTCGCTTGCTTAGATGCCCTGACATATATGGCATATTTGTTTGCACGCACACATATCGATACATAGATGTATCGTCGCGCCCATTTTTAGCCAACGCTGGTATACACAAGAGCACGCTCATGCGTGGAACTCACCTAAGAATGCAATGCAGCAGTTGTCACTGGCATATGCGCAACCCCACTGTTCGTCCATCTCCAGCTGCATCACACTGGTCACTTAAATTGCGAGAGGTCTTTACAAGTCAATCACGACGGTCGTTGCCCGCTTGAGCGTGAGCGCCACATCGTTGTGAACGTTGCGCGAAGCGGCCCTGAATGTTTTCCGCCGAAACGGGCGCAGGGCTGGGATCCCAACGGCCATGGGTAGATTTGCAATGCCTTGTCAAGACTCTACGGCGAACGCGTTACCTCTTGGTGCGTCTTGGGAGTCTTGACGTTCTTCAGAGCCTCTTGGGCGTTTTGGGTGCCTTTAGGGGGTCTCTTGGTCTCTCTTGGGGGCTGCTTGGGGACCTCTTGGGAGCCTCATGGGGGTCTCTTGGGGCCTCTTGGGGTCTTCTTGGGGGGCCTCTTGGGCCGGCTTGGGGCCCTCTTGGGAGCCTCTTGGGCTGTCTTGAAGCTATCTTGGAGGCCCCTCGTGCCATCTTGGGTGGTCACACACCAAACAGGCGAGAACCTCAAAATCCTTCAAACACTTAGGGAACAACAGTTTCTGCTTTCTCGGGCTTTCCTAGAGGGCCTCTTGGAGCCCTGGGCCGTCTGAGAAGCCTCTTGGTGTCTTGAGGCCGTCTTGGGAGCTTCTGAGTGGCTTCAGGCCATCTTGGGCCGTCTTGATGTCACCCGTGCTGTCTTGGAAGCCGTCTTGGAGGCCATCTTGGCCGTCTCGAGACTGGAAGATCGCCAGAAGTCACATCCACGGGGGACGATTTCCTGGGGTGGAGTGCTGCGAGGGGGGGGCCGATCGGCCCCAGCGAACACCAAACAGCCTCACCAGACAACATAAGATCATTCGAACACGTCCCAGCCGTGCAGCAACGGTGGTGGAATCTCTCTCTCTCTCTCTCTCTATCTCTCTTAATCGAAGACGCCTACGGCGAATCATCGCCGCCCCCTGCCTTTTTTGGAAACGCCTATGTGGCCGCACGTTGTGGCCAGAGGCCCGCCAAGCTATCGGACCATGTGTTCCCCGAATCGGTTTGGAAATCGCCCGGGGAACACGGTGGGGGAGGCTGGGCCGACTTGGGCCTTTCTTGGGGTGCTCCAGGGCCGTCTTGGAGGCCAGCTTGAGCGTCTTGGAGGCCTCTTGGGCCGTCTTGGGGGCCTCTTGGGGCCGTCTTGGGGGCCTCTTGGGCCGTTTTGGGGCCATATTGGAGACCTCTTGGGCGATCTTTGGGGGCTCTTGGGCTATCTCGGGCTGTCGGAAGGCCGAAAAAAGCAAATGCCACAATCCTTCAACAACTCATGGGAAATCAATGATTTTGACCTTTTCGGGCCTTCTGGAGGCCCTCCTGGAGGCCTCTTGGGCCATCTTAGGGCCATCTTCGGCCGTCTTGGTGGGCTCCTGGCCCGTCTGATGCCGTCGAAGCCGTTTGGGGGGCCTCCCTGGGCCGACTTGAGGCCCTCTTGGAATGCTCCAGGGCCGTCTTAGATGCCATCTTGGGCGTCTTAAAGGCCTCCTGGGCCGTCTTGGGGGCCTCTTGGGGCCGTCGTGGGGGCCTGGCCGTTCTGGGGCCGTCTTGGAGGCCTCTTGGGGGCCGTCTTGGGGGCCTCGTGGGGGCCGTCTTGGAGGCCTCTTGGGCGATCTTGGGGCGATCTTTGTGGGCTCTTGGGCCGTCTCGGGCCGTCGGATGGCCGAAAAGAAGCGAATGTCAAGGTCCTTCAAAAACTCATTGAAAATCAATGTTTGTGGCATCTTCTGGCCTTCCTGCAGCCCCTCTTGGAGGCCTCTTGGACCGTCTTGGGCCAGCTTCGAGCCAACTTCGGCCATCTTGGTGGGCTCCTGGCCTGTCTGACGCCGTCGGAGGCCGATTGGGAGGCCTCTCTGGGTCGACTCGGGGCATTCTTGGGGTGCTCCAGGGCCGTTTTAGATGCCATCTTGGGCGTCTTGGAGGCCTGTTGGCCCATCTTGGGGCCCTCTTGGGGCCGTCGTGGGAGCCTCTTGGGCCGTCATGGTGCCATCTTGGAGGCCTCTTGGGCGACCTTTGGGCGATCTTGGGGGCCTCTTGGGCCGTCTTGGGCCGTCGGAAAGCCGAAAAGGCGCAAATGCCAAAATCCTTCAAAAACCAAAGGAAATCAATGGTTTTGGCCTCTTCGGGCCTTCCTGGAGGACCTCTTGGAAGCCTCTTGGGCCGTCTTGGAGGCCTCTTGCGGGCCTTTTGGGCCGTCGTAGACCATCTTGAGGCCATATTGGGCCGTCTTGGATGCATCTTGGGGCCATCTTAGCCGTCTTGGAGGCCATTTTGGCTGTCTTGGAGGCATCTTGGAGGCCATCCTGGGCCATCTTGGCCGTCTTGGGACCATCTTGGGCCACCTTGGGACGGAATAGGCATTGACTTGTGCAGTTTTCGGGTGGCCGGCGGGACGCGCCGGAGCCCCAGGGGGAGTTCTGTTGGAAAAGAACCCAAACCAAGTCCGAGAGGATCTAGCACGCCAGGCACACCTGTGATGAATCGACAGGGGGCGGCGGATGTATGGTGGCCTTTGGCGCATCCCGCCACCGTGCCTGGGTCAGGGGCACAGTGTCGGATCTGTACATTCAGGTGCACTGATAGGTTCACGCCACACATGCACATACATACTCATACATATATACCTTGTGTACAGATCTGTATTCAAATGCTGACTACACATAAACATGAGTATACATGCTTGTATCTACACCAGTGGAGAGGTCATCCTATACACATTTTTTGGTTGCTCGCTTGAATTATAACTGACTGCATACATGGGCAGATTGGCCGAGCGTGAGGAATAGAGGGCGACACATAACCATACGTTTATACATATACATGCACATGGGGAGACAGCAGTAGTGTAAGGCGGCAGTCGCAGAAGACGCGGCTTAACCTGAGGAGGGTCAGCAAGTGGACAGTCTTCTGGAGTGACGAATATACGGCCAGTGGGCTCAGACGCCATGGACCGGCGTCTTGGAGGCCTCTTGGGCCGTCTTGGGGCCCTCTTGGGGCCGTTTTGGGGGCCTCCTGGGCCGTCATGGAGCCATCTTGGAGGCCGCAAGGGCCATCTTGAGGCGATCCCAGGGGCCGCAGCGGCCATTTGGAGGCGATCTCGGGGGCCATTTAGGCCGTCCTGGGCCGTCCGAAGGCCAGAAAGAAGCACCTGCCCAACTCCTTCAAGCACCAGGGGCCATCTCATTGGGAAAGGCTCGACATAGGCTTTCATGGAGCCCTCTTGGGGCCCTCCAGGGGCTGTCTTGGGCCGTCTTGGGGTGCGCTTGGGCCGTCTTGGGGGGTCGTCTTGGGGCCTTCCTGGAGGCGTCATGTGCCGTCTGGGGGCGATCTTGAGGGCCAGTCGGGCCGTCGTGTTCGCTATCAAAACGTAAACTGCGATGCAACTGTGCGGAACAATTATGGCATTCCAGGGGGATGAGGTGGTTTTGGCCTCTTGTGATCCTCTCGGCGATCCTCTGGAGGCGCTTTTGGGCTGTCGTGGGGGCATCGTGGGCCATCTTGAAACCATCTTGGACCGTCGCGGGGCTACCCTGGGCCGTCATGTCTCTCTCTTCGACTGTCTTGGCGCTCTGTCTGGGCCCTGTTAGTCTGCCTTGGGGCTTTTTCGGGGCTCCCGGGGCTCCCGAGGCTCCAGGGGTGCGTTGACGAGATCGCCCCCCGCCCGCCCCTTAGAATGGCATTTTGGACCCCAGGAGAGGGGGGAAGAGGGTCTGTACCCATTTGGCTCAAGTGCTACTCGCCTTCTCGTGCAACAGGCTCGAACTAGATTTTGACGGATCAGGAGGAAAAGAGAGTATCCTGTTATCACAACCTCCTCTCCCAGGGAGAGCCGCCTTAGCTTGGGATCGTCCTCGTGCCCTGGTTTCTCATGTAGTGCTTCGAAATCGCCCTGGAACCTGCCCGGGTGACCGTCCCCCCAGAAAGTCTGGTGGAGGTGGGTCTCGGGTTTCAGTGGGGGAGCGAGAGAAGGTGGGGAGCTGGGGAGAGAACGTGGTTACTCAGGCGATCGCAACCATGGATTAAGGGGGCGTGGATTAGTGATAGGTCCCGTTTCCATGGGAAATCGCGGATTTCCGCCGCCGAGCGAGGCGGCATTGGCCGCATTTGGGGAGGGCACCTCCCCCGATCCATGTATTTGGCGACCGCGCGCCAAATCCATGGATCACTAATCCATGTTTGCGCGCCCCCGAGGTACGGGGGAGGAGCGGTAGGTGCCCGGTTCGAGTGCACGCTGCTTTCTCTTTCCTGCACGCAGGGAGGGTAGCTCTCGATGTTGCAGCACGCCTCAGTGGAACGTGCCACAGCTGTGAATCTTAGACGGCGAGTATTCTCCAGCCGCATCATAGGAGGTCTTCCGCGCTACTCCTTTTCCAGAAAGGAGACGGGACAAATCCACTGCATGTACCACATCCATTGCATGTACCAGATGGTTGGCGCATTGATGGCTCTCAGACCTATGGCGGGCCATTTCTGACTTCCCAAGGCAAGCGATCTTGTTTAGCACAGCAGGTGGTCAGCATGAATCTCTCCCCGAGGACGCGGCAGTACCTATGCTCGTCAAGTTAGGCCTGATAAAGGCAGGGCCGCTGCTTCCGATGCGGGTGGGGCATTCGACAGGCGTGCGGACGATGTCAGGACCAGAATCAGTAGCGAAACAAATAGGAAGGGCATCAGTTAACCCAAGGGAGGTGGCAGCATCACTAGGTCTCCAGGACAGCGACCCTGGTCTGAGCTTCGTCCATCTTCTCTCACATCTGCCAGGCCTAGCCTAGCCTCGCCCATGTTCGCGCTATCTCATCATCATTTAGCTTGGCGCACCTTTGCTAGGCTTGGTTTGGGAATGCCTGTCGGCGGCGCACCGGAAGGGGGAGCGAGAGGGGGCATCGGGGCTCAAGAGACGGGGGCCACTGCAAACGGGGGGGCGGCCAGATCGCCGGATCTCGCAGGACCCTGCGGAGCCAGGGCGCACTGACCTGGGGCCTGGGCGCAGGCTCCTGCGGGACCCTGCAGGATCTTGCAGGGCCACTGCAGGGCCTGGCTGGACTCCGGGCGTGGATGGGCCCGGGCCAGTCGATCCCCGAGGGCGGGCCCTCCCGAGGGGCCCACCACCACCACCACCACCACCACCACCACCACCACCACCAACACCACCACCTTCATCACCACCACCACCACCGCCACCACCACCACCACCACCACCACCACCACCACCACACCACCACCACCACCACCACCACCACCACCACCACCACCACCACCACCACCACCACCACCACACCACCACCTCATCACCACCACACACCACCACCGCCACCACCACCACCACCACCACCACCACACCACCACCACCACCACCACCACCACCACCACCACCACCACCACCACCACCACCACCACCACCACCACCACCACCACCACCACCACCACCACCACCCACTGGAGGGAGAAGGAGGTGGGAGGATGAGGAGGAGGAGGAAGAAGAGGAGGAGGAGAGGAGGAGGAAGAGGTGGAGGATGAGGAGGAGGAGGAAGGTGGAGGATAGGAGGAGGAGGAGGAGGAGCAGGAGGAAGGAGGAGGAGGAGAGGAGGAGGAGGAGGAGGAAGAGGAGGTGGAGGATGAGGAGGGGAAGAAGAGGAGGAGGAGGAGGAGGAGGGAGGAGGAGGAGGAGGAGGAGGAGGAGGAGGAGGAGGAGGAGGAGGACCCCCTCCCCCTCCAACTCGTGGCGGTGGTGGTGGTGGTGGCAAACGAGCCCAGCGCTGCTCGGAAGGCAGGCGGGGCCTCCGGGGGAGAGAGGTCGGAGGGCTCGCTCGGGAGGGCGCGCCGCCGGGCCCCCCGGGCCTGGCCTCCCATCCCTAAGCCTGGCCTATGCCTCTGCAGGAAGAACTATTCGAAAGTAGTAAAGAACCAGTCAGGGGACGATTTTTGAAAGCATTTTCTGGCTATGTTTGATTGTTTTTAAAGTCAAAAAATAGTCAGAAGTGGTCAGGGGACGTTTTTAATAGCATTTTCGGGCTATTATTGAGTTTTTTTTGGGAGTATTTTATATTCTCGTACAAAATCACCCTGTGAGGGGGGCAGGCCCGACTTAACTCTATCCTCGTTCGTCTGTCCTGCCATCCACTCTGGACCAATGCTGACTCGGTAGTTGGCGCCTCCGTCATCTTTGAATTCTGCTGTATCGGTGGCTGGTGGGCGGGGGGCCCGCGGATTGACGCCCTGGAGGAGAAGCGTGATGACGAGGAGGATGATAGGCGCCGTCTTCTTGTTCATCGTTTTGCCGATCGGCGCGGGCCCTCGCCTTCCCCCCCCCTCCTCACCCCCCCTTTCTATGGGGTAGATCTTAGCTGTTGTTGGCGCCTGCTTCACGCAGGTGGAGTCTCCCCCATGGGACGCACTGTTGCAAACCAAACACTCGCATTAAGCAGAGGTTCGGAGCCAGACCCCCCCTCCCTCCCTCCCTCCCCTTGCGCTCAATGTCGAAACGCCAACTAAGAAAACGCTCATCTACCAAGTAGGGAAAGGAGGAGGGCTCGGAGCGGGAGAAGGAGAGGACGCGATCGAGTGGCAGCAAGGGGAGAAGGGGAAGCGAGATGATGATGACGATGATGATGATGATGATGCTGATGATGATGATGATGATGATGATGATGATGATGCTGATGCTGATGCTGATGCTGATGATGCTGATGATGCTGATGATGATGCTGATGCTGATGCTGATGCTGATGCTAATGCTGATGATGCTGATGATGCTGATGATGATGATGCTGATGATGCTGCTGCTGATGATGCTGCTGCTGATGATGATGGTGACGCTGCTGATGATGATCATGATGATGATGATGCTGCTGCTGCTGATGATTATGCTGCTGATGATGATGCTGCTGCTGTTGATGATGATGATGATGATGATGATGATGATGATGATGATGATGATGATGATGAGGATGCTGATGCTGCTGCTGATGATGATGACGATGATGATGCTGCTGCTGATGATGATGTTGCTGATTGATGATGAGGATGATGAGGATGATGATGATGGTGGTGGTGGTGGTGCTGATGATGCTGCTGCTGCTGCTGATGATGATGATGATGAGGAGGAGGAGGAGGAGGAGGAGGAGGAGGAGGAGGCTAACCTCTGAGGGGCAGCACTGTGAGGTCATTGCTTTCAGGTGTTGAAGCTCTCACGGCGTCGAGTCTTCTGTCCCCTTTCCCCGCGCAGCCTGGCAGCGCCCCGCGTCGCCGCGCAGGGTGCCGCCGCGCCCACCGTCGACCTGCTGGAGGGCGGCAGCCCGGGCCCCGCGGGTGCGCTGGAGGCGAGGCGCTGGCCGCGCCTCCGCTCGCGGTGCGGGGTCGGCGGCGACGACACGGGCGAATAGCCCATGGGGCGGGCATTACACGTACTCGCCTGGGAGCCTCGTCGAAGACAGAGCATCGGCGCCCCTGGATACATGCATTGCTCTCCCCTGGGCTATTCGCCCCTTTCGTCGCCCTGGACGGGGCGGAGGATCACCGAGGGCGGGGCGGAGAGCCACCGCAGATTTAAGTCGGGCCTGTCCCTCTACAGCGGGAAAATTCAAGAAAAGTCCAAAAATAGTCTGGGGACTATTTTTTGGTCATGTGTGAGGATTTTGTAATATTATTTTTCGCCCACAATCCCACTGTATGGGGGACACGCCCGACTTAACCGTAGATGGGGGAGGTGACCGTTTTCTTGCTCCTTGTTTTGCCGATCGGCGCGCGCGGGCACTCGCACCCCATTCCCCCCCCACCCCCTTCAGCAGATCTTGGTGCTGTTTGTGACGCCCTGGAGGAGGAAGCGTGATGACGAGGAGGACGATAGGCGCCGTCTTCTTGTTCCTTGTTTTGCCGATGGGCGCGGGCCCTCGCCTTCCCCCCCCCTCCCCCCTTCCAATGGGGCAGATCTTGGCCGTTGTTGGCGCCTGCATCGCGCAGGTGGAGTCCCCCCCATGGGACGTACTGGTGCAAACAGTCGCATCAAGCAGAGGTCCGGAGCCTGACCTCCCCCTCCTTCATCCAGGGTCGGAACGCCGAACCAGAAAACGCTCACGCGGTGGATGATGAGGAGGATGTCGCCGCCACTGGTCACCGCAGCCGTCGTGACGACCACAGGCTCGTCATGAGACGAGGCGTGCCGAGTATTGAGGGGGCCTGGCGTACCATGCACCCTGGCTGGGCGCGACATCACCAGTGATTTGTGGTCTGCTGAAAACGAGCGCTACCATCTTTTCTTTGCCCACCGCGCAGCAGGGAAGGAGCAGGCTTCGTGGGCTTCGTGCCTCCGTGCCGTCCAGAGAGACGCCCCGGGCCGGCGGCGTGCCCGAGGCTGCCAGGCGACGGGATCTGTACAGATCCCTCGGAGGTGGATAGACCTCCGACGCTGACACGTCGATCAAGGAATTGGCCGTTTTCGATTCGCGAGAGGGCGTCGCGGTCGTCATTTTTGCGGGTCCAGGTCCGTCGGTTTCGGTCCCAGGCCGTTTTCACTGAGGGGAGGTTTACTAAAGGGAGGTTTGTCCACCGCCGATTGTGAGATCTGAGTCAGCCTTCTCAACGGGGCGGGCCATCCAGGACCGGAGCTCGCGCTCTGTCCGCCCCTGGGGTCCTGCTGGTTTGCGGGGGGCCGCGCCAGAGGTGCAGCGGGCATGGGCGCTCGCCCCGCGCTGGACTCTGGAGCTTTCCCGCTGCCCCTGTCGGGGCGCACGAGAGGGGGGGAATAGGGAAAGGGGGGGTCACAGAACCTGCGGCATGCAGCGGGTTTCAGCCCCGCCGTCGGGCGCCTTCCTCGAGACACTGGCGCCTCTGGCAGCGGGATGCGCCTGGAGAATCAGCTGCGTGAGCTGATTCGCCACCCCGCCTGTACTGCCCCCCCCTTCCTCCGACACGACCAGGCCACCCTCCCGGCGACTTATGCGGGTGCTGGGGTTGTGCGGCCTGCACCCCGGAGCCACGGACGGGGGCGCGCGCCACACGAGGGGGCGGGCAGCGGCTGCCCCCCATTGCGGGCGGAGGCTCGCCTTCGCGAGCCTGTCGGGTGCGCGCAGCCGCCGGCGGAGCCATCGAGCGCTCAAGCTCTGCGTGCGCCAAGCTTCTCTGGGTCACCGAGCGCGTTCCACTACTCGCAGAGTGCCTACTCGCAGACGTCCGAAGAGTACGTGTCTGCATCGATGTAATGTATCATGTATCCCCCGCGGTGGATCCAGGCCATTTGCGAGCAGTTACTTCGCGAGCATTGGGACGCGCTCGTCTGCTGGGGATCATCGCGGGGCAGCGCCGCCTTCCCCGCCCGCGCGGGGCGCAGGGTCTCCCCCTGGACGCCCTGGGCGAGGCCGGGCGGGGGCCCCCGCGGGCTCGGGTGAAGTCGGGCATGTCCCTCTGCAGGAGGAGATCTTCACAAGTGGCCCAAGATCGTCGGGGGGCGATTCCTCGCGTCGTTCTCTGGGTATTCTGGAAACTTCTCTGGCTATCGTCCACGTTTCTTCCAGAACCCGCCTGTGGGAGGACATGCCCGACCCGCCTGTGGGAGGACATGCCCGACCCAAGGCTCGGGCTGCCTCTTCCAGGAGCCCGCCGCGCTGGGGCCTGCAGAGGTGCGCCGCGCCCGACCTCGCCGTCCCCCGCGGGGGCGCGAGGCGCGGCCCCCGAGAGCTCCCTGCAGGTGCCCGAGCGAGAGCTCCGACGCCTCCCCGCGCGGCGCCTCGCCTCCCCCCTCTCCTCCTCCTCCTCCTCCTCCTCCTCCTCTCCTCCTCCTCCTCCTCCTCCTCCTCCTCCTCCTCCTCCTCCTCCTCCTCCTCCTCCTCCTCCTCCTCTTCCCTCTTCCTCTTCCTTCTCCTCCGCCTCCTCCTCCTCTCCTCCTCCTCCTCCTCTCCTCCTCCTCCTCCCTCCTCCTCCTCCTCCTCTTCCTCCTCCTTGAGCAGCTCCGACCTCCCCGAGGATTGCCTCTCCTCGGCCCGCCCCCCCCCCCCACCGGCGAGCCCTGCTCGGCGCCGCGCTGCGGCGGCGCCCTGGGCGCCCGCGCAGGCGGACCTGCTCGAGGGCTGGGACGACGGGCCCGCGGGCGGCGGCGACCTGCTCGGCGCGGCGAGCTCGAGGCGGCCTTCCGGAGTCGGATCGCCTGCCCGATGGCCAGGGGTCCAGGAAGAACGGAGCAGATGATTCTGGGGCTCCTAGGAAGAGGAAGAGCCGGTTGAGGAGAACAGGAAGAACAGAGTAGTGGAAGAGGAAGAACAGAGCAGGAAGAATAGGGTAGATGGGGTCGGAGTAGATGGGGTCGGAGGATCGCGCCGCATCGGCGACGCATCCTCGATGCATAGGCGATGTGGGGCTCACTTTTTCTCCACGCCGACGTCGCCGACGCATCGCCGACGTCGGCAGTGCATGGCCGATGCATCGCCGATGCGGCGGGATCCTCCGACCCCGCCTGCTCGGACCCTATTGTGAGAGGCCTCGAGCGTCGGCGCGCCCGCCCGGGGCCAGGGGTCGCGGAGGAGCAGGGCGTGCGATCGGACACTCCGGGGCGCTCCGCGCGGGCCGTCGCAGGCTGATGCTTCGCTGCCGCTCCTCCTCCCTCCACTGACGGGGGGGCCGGGGGGACCTCGGCGAGGGCCCGGCGGGCGCTCCCCCCCGCGTGCCGTGCGTGGGGCCTCCCTCGGTGCTCCCGCCGCAGCTGCTCGGTGCTTCGGGCGGCCTCGGGAGCGCCCCTCCGCCGCTCGAGCGCTGCCGGGGGCCAAGCGGCCGCAGAGCAGCCGTGTGGCCTCCCTCGGGGGCGGATCGCGGTCGAGGCCCCGCACCTGAGAGCGCCAGGCCTCGGTCTTGGCTGCGGGAGCCCCGCGGATGACCCTGCGCACGCGCTGTGGAAGCCTGGGATCTGGCGCGAAGGATCGTTGGAGATGCCGGGGGGGGGGGTGGCTTTCATACCCAGAAGTCTTACGTCGTGATTGGTTCAACGCGGAGTTTATCGTCATTCTCGGAATCCGGAGGCCGTCAACGGGCCCTGTGGACCGCCAGACGTCGGCCTAGGACGGAGAGCCGGCCCCAGGGGAAGTGGTCGGGAGCTCGGGGGATGTCCAGGGAGCTCGCATCGAAAAAGACCAAAATCGGGTCTCTGGGTACGGGATCGGCCGAGTGTGCTCTCTCCTCCTCCTCCTCCTCCTCCTCCTCCTCCTCCTCCTCCTCCTCCTTCTCCTCTGCGTTCTTCCCTCCAGCTGCTACACTGCTGAAACGAGGCGGCACTCGGTCTGCTTCGCCGCTGCATATTTCAGGAGGGGAAAAACACACAGACACAATTCATCGTCAATTTCCCAGAAGCTATGGGAACATATGGGAAGTGGGGGAGAAAACGTTTTTTTTTTTTGGGGGGGGGTGTGTGTGTGTGAAAATATGGGGAATCCTTTTATTTGTGTGTATTTATTTTTGTGTCCTTGGGCCCCTTCAGCTGCAGATTGGCCAGGCGCAGAGGAGGGGGATGGCCAGCGAGACGTCCTCCACGAGCACGCAGTCGGACGAGCATGCATCCAAGACGCCGTCAGGCAGTAAGTCGGCGTGCAGCTTACAGATATCAGGAGAGGAAAACACACACAAACACACAGACACATATCGTCGACTCCCACGAAGATATGGGAAACATTGGGAAGTGGGGGGGAAGACAAAACCCAGAAAATATGGGAAAGTATGGGGAATCCTGTTATTGGTGTGTATTTAGTGTCCCAGGGCCCCTTGAAAGACGCCGTCAGGCAATAAATCGGCGTGAAACTTACAGATAGGTCGTCTTCCGAATCGATCCTTGGATCTGCCAACGACCTATCTGCGCCTCATCAAGGGAGGAAAACCGCCCGGGCCCGATACTTGGCGCTTGCTGAACGGTTCTGGGCGTTTACTCAGCAGCCCTGCCATGCTCGATTCATCCTGTTGGTGCGTTTGCTAAACGACTTTGCTTGTCGGGGTGATTATCATGAGGGTGTTTTTTTGTGCTCTCTACCTCGCTGCAGTACATGTTTCAGTTGGGGGGTGCAGAGAAGTGCCCTAGGCTCGCAGGCGAGGATGTGCGGCCTCGGTGGCCAGCAAGCGTCTCTGTGCGATCCAGGATGTTCGATAAATAGAGTGTCCAGGGTGCATTCTGTCCGGACTTCTGCATGTCGGCAGCATGCCGAAGTAAGTACAGTCAGCCCGCATAGGAAGGACGGGCAACCTTCCCAAGGGTACCCTTACATCCTTGCCTCCTCTGTCCGTCCTTGGCCACTTTCGCTGGCCAGCCTCGTTCGAAACACGTTCACATAGGCGTCCAAGGCCCTTGCATCCTTACCGTTCATCCTCATGGTACGGGTTGAGGGTTGATGTATGTTTTTGCCTCCTTCGCCGGATGCGATCTTGCAAGGTTGTGAGGCACATCTGAGATAACGTCAAGCTGTGGTTTTCTTTGGTTTATCCTCAAAGCTTCCCTCGATCTAGAATCACACGTTCCAGCTGTGCAGGTTGGTACGTCAGTACGACGTCAGCAAGAACTATGGACGAAGTGTGAAGAAAAACGTACGCATCGAAAGTACGAGTGCGACAGAAGTACGAATAACATGATTCCAGGGGCTAAAGATGTGGTTTCGTAGTTTTGGCACTTTTTCAACACTTAGAGCCGCACCTTTTTTACACGTTGGATGCGCTGTCGTATTGCTCGTATGCTTTCACACTTATGATGCGCACTTGTGTTTCCTGTATGTAGTTCTTACTTCTGCACTTACACGCTGTTTTTTGTATGTTTTCGTATCTCATTCCCACTCTTTTCGCCCACGCACTTTCAGTTCGCATGTAGTTCCCACTCGTACATTGGATTCGTACTGATTTCGCACTCGTAGTTTCGATTCGTTCTTTGGTCGGAGTCGAACCCTTGCTCTGGCCAAGTCGAGGGAACCACCCGTCTGCACGTCGCGGGAGCTTACACACCTAGCACAGGCTGGCCTTTCTGTCGCCTCCTCGCCCGCGGCTCCTCTGGCACCTTCGTCGGTGGGTCTGGCTCTCCCCCGGGTTCCTTCAACGAGCGAACAACACACATCCATTCCCATAGGGAGGTCGGAGGGAGAAGGACTGGCCATGGGTATGGGTGCGGGTTGTCGGACCCCTGGGGAGGCTCCCGTTCGAGCGGGAAGCCCCATCCGACAGCACGCACCCATGGCCCATTCCGTTCCCCCTATGGGTATAGGTGCGTGTTGATCGTTCGTCATCTTTCGGTTCAAGTCAGCTTGGCCGCTTCGCTGCCTCCCCGCCGCTGCCTTTCTCTCCAGCCCTGTCGCTGCTGGGCCAGGACGGAGCTCCACGTCGGGACTCCTCCTGCAGCCTGGTCGATGCAGTGCCCCCTCGCCGCCCGTCCAGCTCCCGTGTCGCTGTGGATCTCAGTCGGTCCGGCTTCCCCGCGGCCCTCCCCCCCCCGCCTTCGTCGCTGTGCCCGAGTGGGCCACCCTTCAAGGCTGCCTTCGGTCCCATTCAGCCTGGCCCCTGTGGCCTTTCCAGCCCCTTGGTCGTTGTTTTCGCAGTCAGCTGGGCTCATGACGCGGCTCTTTGCGTGGACGTCTCAGAACAGGACTTCCGCTCGGGATGCACCGCTCGAGAGCGACACGTGGCCAAGATGCATACAACAACCATGTGTGCATCCGTTAGACGCCATGTGTTAATCTATTAGCTGGCATGCGTCCATCTCTCATCCAAGCTCACCCATGTATGATCTCTGAAGTGCCTTGTGATTTGCACATTTGCTGTGCTCGTAGCCGAGCAGACGGCCTGCATCCATGATTCATGGCCGAACGCAGGCCGCTGGTGGCGTCAAGCCTAGCTTGCTGTGCGACCCGTATGCGCAAGCGAAGATATATGAAGAATAACTCGATTTTCAGAGCGAGACCGTCGCAACCACTTTGAGGTTCTGCGGGTGTGCGCCCTGGGTGCTCATGTCGTGTCTGGTCTCCCCTGTCTGGGTAATAAACCGGCCCAGTTCACCTGCGACGCTGGCGCCCGCGACGGCCTTGGACCCGCTGGCGCACGCCGACAGCAAGTCGCCCTCTTCCTTAGGTCATCTGGCTAGCGCTGTGCGGGCCAAAGAGGGAAGGTGGGAGGTCAGACTTGGGGAGGATCTAGGCAGTAGCAGTCGAACGAGTGTGACAATGGACATGGAAGGATGAGGATAGAGATGTCCCTTAGGCACCCGATCACGATGTCTGTTTGTTTCTCCGCTGGCCATTGTCTCTTGCGATTGCCCTGGTACATGGGCGCCGTTGCATCTGTTTTCCTTCCCCCTCAAGCCGTTCTGCAGCTTCTCCTTCGCCGTAGGCTGTCGGTCTCGTCGAGGAAGTCCTGCGCGTTGTGCAGAGGCAGCACAAATCTTGCCCCAAAGAGGAGAGCACTGCGAGATCGGGTGCCGCGATCCAAAGAGCGTCATTGCTCGAAGCGCAAATTGCATGTCCCCTTCCTTGCGCCCCTCACCCATCCTCGCCTTTGCGCATGGCCGATTCTTACTGGCTTCCCCCTGCTCTGCTCCTCCACCACCGCTGCATAAGCTCTGCGAGTTGCCGTGTTCGACCCTGGTCAGACTGACGGCCTCGATCCTGCAGCGTGGCAGCAAATCTATTGTAAGTCACTCAGTAGAAGGAGCGGCTTCAGAGCTTCCCCTACATGGCATTTCCACACTGCGAGAGCAGCACCTCATCACTGACCACTGCGTGCGTTGGTGTCGGGATGTGGTGTGATGCGGTGGAGGAAATGATCTGAGACTCCTCTTACAGTTACCGCTTCCCGAAGTTCCAGCACGCGTTCCCACATGTTTAGGAGCGGATATCTTGTGTTCGCTTGCCGCCACTGTCTAGCGTGGTGTTGTGGTGGCGCTGTGTTGGCGTTTTTCTGTTGTCGTGGCAGTCGCGTGGCAATGTCACGTGATGCGGACCCCCACAATCACCCATCGTTTGTGCCCGTGCAGATGCTGGTGTCATGCCGAAACACAGTCAACCCGCATAGTAAGCATGGACAACCTTCCCAAAGGTACCCTTGCATCCTTGCCTCCTCGGTCCATCCTTGGCCACTTTCGTCGGCCGCGCCCCTCTCGAGAAGCTTCGTCATGGGCGTCCAAGGCCCTTGCATCCTTATCGCGCATCCTTATGATACGGGTCGCCTGAAGAGGTGAAAGCATCTGCGAAGAAGGGATGGGCATCTGCGAAGCTGCAATCTTCTCAGACGATCTGCGATTGTGGGAGGCGGGGCGGTGACTGGGAAGATGGCAGAGGAGGGGCGAATGGGGCGGGTGGGCAGGGCGAGCAGAGGCGAGAATCGTGGAGCGGAGGAGGGTTGTAGAGTGAGAGACGGGACGAGGAGGAGGAGGAGGAGGAGGAGGAGGAGGAGGGGGAGGAGGAGGAGGAGGAGGAGGAGGAGGAGGGGAAGGAGGAGGAGGAGGAGGATGGTCGGAATGGCAGCATGGGTTGCAGAAGAAGAGGAGAGGGAACAGATGTGAAGCCGCAGGTGCGCTCGACGGTCTCTCCTTCGCCACCGCGCCGGCGCCGGCTGCTGGCTCCCAGGGCAGGGGCCTTCGTTGTGTGTTTCAGTCATGGGGGAGGAAGGATCGCTGCCGCAGAGCAGAGGGTTCGCCTTGCGCACTTGGCTGCGCGGGGAGTTTTGCGCGCCGTGAGCGCTGCAGGCGTCGCGTGCGCAGCCTCGTCGAGTTGGAAGCAGCTCAGGAGACCAGCATACGGCGGGTGCCTCTCGGCGACGGTGTCCTGAGGTTTTGGCCCAAGCCGCGCCAGCCCCCTGCTTGCCCTGCCCTGCGCTGGTCTGAGACTGCAGCGCCGCGCTGGCAGCTTTGGGCTGGCCTCCGCGGGCCGATCGGCACCTGGCGAGCGCCCTCTGCACCCGGAGGATGCTCGACGTGTGGTTCCTGTCGCTTCCCTGCTGCCTCTGGCTAGCCCTGACCCCACTTCTCCTGCTGCCATCTCCGCCCAACGCTTTTCAGGGCTCTTGGCCTTGGAGTGACGCGTGATCGTATCCGCAATACTCACAAAAGGTCGGATCACCGATCACTCCATATCGCAGTTGTAGCTTGGAGCCTACGCCCTCCACCTGCCTGGCGCGCGGCGCCATCCATATTCAGGCCTGCGGGGCCCAGTGTTCGCCAGAACGACGCCGTCGAGGAGAACCAAGGAATCGAAGACCAGCGTCTTCCTGTCGCTGTTGCCGCAGCTTCTCCCCCACGTGAGTGACGCCGCCGACGAGCCCATCTACGCCTACCATCCGTACTCCCACGTCAGCGAAGCCGCCGACGACACTTATTCTTACCAGTTCTTTTCCCACGTCTGCGAGACTGCCGACGACAACTACGCCTATCAAATCTTCTCCCACGTCAGCGAGGCCGCCGACGACAACTACTCCTACTAGCTTTTCTCCAACGTCAGCGACGCCACCGACGACATCATCGCCTACCATCTTTCCTCACGCGTCCACGAAGCCGCCGACGAGAAGTACGCTTACGATCTCTACTACAACGTCAGCGAAGCCGGCGACGATAACTACAATCACCAGCTCTTCATTCTACTCGCAACGACGAACAGCGACGCCGAGAGCGCCGCATCCCTTCTTGTGCCCTCATCCGTGTCCAGCGGCACGATCGGCACGATGATGGATTTCAATGATGACAATGAGAGGCCTAGTCTACCAATCTGGAATGGATTTTGCGAAATGGCGGGATTACGAACAAGAAGTCAAGCTCTTGGAGCTTAGCGATCACCTGGAGGTAGATCGACGCGTAGCGTCCAAACTAGTGCTCAAGCTCACAGGCATCGCGCCTGCCGGTGCGATCAGCATGGATACCGACATGCTTCATCCAGCAGCCGAGGATGGCATCGACGACGCCAACGAGAGTAAAACTTGGGATTGAGCAGGCCTTCGGGAGCGTCCTGCAGCATCCAGAGGAGAGCCTGGGCCAGCAGATGCTGGTTCAGAAGAGCGGGGCGCCCGAGAAGCTTGAAACTACGATTCGCCACGGGCGCCGTGGTGAACGCGTGACCGACTGGTTCGTCAGGTTCGACGCGGGCCTACGACAGCTGCGCGAAAACGGAGTGGACTTGAATGCCTTCCACGATGTCGATTGGTGGTTCTTGCTACGCAAGGCCGGTTTCAGTGCAGAGCGAGGCGAACCATTCAGCCTGAATTTCTTTTCTCGGCCTCTACATCTCATGCTATTTTTGAATCAGTACACATTACATATTGCGGCGCGCGCGTTGGGGGGGGGGGAGCTATAAGTTGAGCGTGGGAAACACTGGTTGTTAACCTTGAAGCATCGACAAGCCTTGATAGCAAGCCTGGAACAGCCTTGCTAGTTCTATGTTTGTAAATCCCTGTTGCCCTGATACGGCTTGTTAAACATTGATTCGTTGATACGCAATGACAAGTCTTGTACAGCCTTGCTAAGGACGCAGTCCAATCTCCCCCATGTGCAATCTACCCTCGGTTCTTTCCAATTTTTCGCAAGCTCCTGGGCGGCACGGCAGAGTTTCGGGCAGCGCAGATCCAGTTGAGACCTCGCGTCTCCCTCGGGTGTTGCGAATTGCGCAACTGTCGCCGATTTCGTGGGCTCGTGGGAAACACGGGGGAGGTGAGGACAACGCAGATCGTGCACATCTGGCGATCTGGTTGTTTTCTTGTATAGAGCGTTCATGTAAATATTCGCCTCGCGTGCAGAAGCGGAGGTTACGCTTCGGGTAATTTTAGATCGTCGCGGCGTCCCCTGGAGGGCCTCGTAAGCAGTTTAGAGACAATCTTTTGGGCTTCGTGGGCCCCATGGGAAC
Source organism: Prorocentrum cordatum (assembly GCA_963575745.1). NCBI lineage: Eukaryota > Dinophyceae > Prorocentrales > Prorocentraceae > Prorocentrum > Prorocentrum cordatum. The sequence continues at coordinate 25,944 of CAUYUJ010005224.1, forward strand.
GTCGGGAAACCGAAAAGGGAGCTACGCGAACCTTTTCCAAGCCTCAGGGGATTCAGCAAATTGTGTGTGTCTTGGGGCCCTCGTGGGAGTGCTTGCCAATTTTTTTTTGGGCGTAGTGGACGCGCCTTAAGCCGTCTGGAGGCTAACTTGGGCGGCTTGGAGCGATCTTTTGGACGACTCTCTAGGCTTCCTTGGGCTCCCGGTGGGTTGTCTTGGAAAGAAATTCCGAAGGCCCCCCCGCAAAAGGGAACGAGGGGAGTGCATTCTGACCCAGGACCTCCCCCCCCGGATGGGTAAAGGATCCAAGCGGAACGAACTAACTACGATTGCGATTGCGACCTGGTCCGAGTCTCTTCTAGTTGACGAGCTTGGCGCGCCATAGAGGGTCTCGGGAAATATTCGCGGACTAGACGAGGACATCGCATAAAATATCATCTTCGAGGACTGCCCAAGGACGACGGACCCAGAACTTCCCTCACACATGCATCGCATTTCTTACCATACGCTTTCAGCATGCAGCACCGATTATATTTGAACGGAAACCTTAACGTCGATTGTTTTTCTCTCCCTCTCTCCGCCTCCCTCTCCTTTTATGTCCTATCTCCTTGCCGGTCTCTCTCTCTCTCTGCCTCTCCTCCTCTCTCTCATATATATATATATGGTTTTTTGTGTCCTGTCTAGTCGCTTTTCTCTTTACACATAGAGTATGTCCCTCTCTTTCTTCTTCTCTATCTCTGTCTAGGCATACTTGTATAGTTGTATATTTGTGCATCTATGTATAGGCATGTATATGTCCCTCTCTCGGTGGCTATCCTTCCCGTGCTTAGACATGTGTATACATGATGGTAGGTAAGCACGAATGCATGCACGCATGTATGTATGTATATGCTCGGAGCACAGTATGTATGCATGCAAGTATGTACGCATGTATGCATGTATGAATATATACATGCATGTATGTATGCATTTCTACATGTATGTATGTATATATGTATGTATGCATGTATGTATGTATGTATGTACGTATGTATGTATGTATGCATGCATGTATGTATGTATGTATGTATGTATGCATGCATGCATGCATGCATGCATGTATGTATGTATGTATGTCTATATTTTTGTATATCTGTATATTTGTGCATATGTAAATACACATCGATATGTATGGATCCACCCCTGTGGTCCGTTCGCCGTCGTCCTTGTCCTTGCCCTCTCTTCCCGTCTATCGTCGAATGTCTTCGAACTTGCTCTGTGTGTGTGTGCGTGTGCGTGTGCGTGTGCGTGTGCGTGTGCGTGTGCGTGTGTGTGTGTGTGTGTGTGTGTGTGTGTGTAAGGGCCTAGTTCGATTGGCCCGCGTGCGCAGTAGAGCGGGTGCGTGCAGTGCGTGCGCACCGTGCGTCATCGTCCCGTCTTAGAGGGCCGGTAGGTGAGGCCGGCTGGCATGCCACACGCGGCGGGGTGTAGTAACATTCGTGGCGAACCGAGCCTGGGGCGTGCAGGTCGCGCTGCGAGTGGGGTGTGTTGCGCTTCCCCACCAGGCCCTCCTCCTTGGCAAGCGTCTACTGCACCAGCAGCTTCGCCAAATACGTGCCCGCCGACGGTTTCGACGCCTCGTTATCAGTAGCGCTACAGCAGGAGTCTCGGGTTGACGAAAGGTACTCCGACATGGGAATTGTGTGTGTGTGTGTCGCCCCGCCGCCGCCGACCCCCTGGTGCAGCAGCCGCCGCGGGCCCGCCAACGGGGCCGGCCGCGCCACGCGCTCCGGGCGTGATCCGTCCCTCTGAGCGGCATCGCTTCCCTCCTGCCCCCTTCTTCGGCTGTTTCTTCTCTCCTGTCCCCTTCTCTTTGCATGTTGGCACAAGTCGCTACTACGGCCCCCCCCTTTAGGTAGCCCTCCGCCAGCGCAGTTGCCCTCCGTAGCCGCCGACGCGAAAAACAGCAAAGCGCGTCAGTGCCTTCGGCCCCGCCGCACCCCTCCTTTTGGCTGGTTTTCACGGCCGACTCTGGCGCCCCAGCGGGCTTGCCGGCGTTGCTGGGCCTCCTCGGGGCAGCTTCTGCGGTGCCCACGCCGCCGCGGCGGACCTTCGGCCTCCTTGAACCTTGTCCCGCCCCAGTTTTTCACCGTGCCCACTTGTGCCCTCTCGATATGTCGTTTGCTGGTCGTCTACCTGCTTACCTCGTCGGACCCCCTGTCATCCATGCCTGGATGACTTATGGCTGGCCGCGGCGCTGCTCGTTCTGAGCGGATTGCGGGTTCGGCCTCTCGACGCGCGCGCGCGCGCCTTCGTCTCTGACCTTTCGACGCCCTGTCGCTGCGCGCGGGGCCGCGACGCCAAAAATGTGTGTGTGTGGGTGCCTAGTCGCCAACGCAGTCACTCTGCCTAGCCGCCGACTCACAAACTTTTTGTGTGTGTATGTTTCTTCCCTATTATTATCATCATCATTATTATTATTATTATGTTAAAAATGTGTATATATAAATTATGTGTGTGTGAATGTGTGTGTGTGTGTGTGTGTGTGTGCCTGCGTGCGTGCGTGCGTTCGTGCGTGTGTTTGTGTGTGTTATCCAATGAGAGCCATTTCGCGGCAGTGACGCCCAAGTTGTGCGAATGTCCGCTTCGCTCGGGAGGCGCCCCCGCCGTGGCTGCGGCCAGCAGCGCCGCGGCAGGCGCGCTGGGTCTGGAGGGAAGGCGCACGGAGGGAGGGAGGGGGTGGGGCGGAGGTGGTAAGGCCGAGAGGGTCGACGAGGGGTGGCAGGGGCCGCCTCGCTATACAGCCCCTCCAGCACATTAGCAAGGCAATGGTCTGCGACACCAGTGTGTCAGATGTTTTTCGGGCGCGCAGTTGTCGAAATCTCAAGACAACCGTCGGTTTCTTTGTATCCCGGTCGAACGAGACTACGCGGACTGCGCGTCGTTTGTTCTGATCCAGCCAGGCGTTGGGCGTTTAGCAGCCAGCCCAGGTTTCCGGCCCCCTTCACAATTCGGACTTCCAATAGTGATGAACTTGCTTCCCTCAGGCTTCTTTGACTCGAGCCTGTAGTTTTTCGCTAGCGTTCGGCTTTCTGCGTTCGATCTCACGTAAGCTTTCTCTCGTAGTCTGTCGGGCCGCGTTCTGCTCATGGTACAGGGCGCCCTCCCAGTGCCTTTGTTTCTGTTTTTGTGGTCTTGTCAGCGTCGTTGGGTTGCGAAGCACATCTTCGCGCTCCCTGGAACAGCTGAAAAGAGCCTCTGTCTCAATGGCACAGTTCGCTGCGCGCAGAACAGTGCCCAGAGGCTTCTGACGAACTCGATGCCCGCACGTCGACGCTGCAACCTATTGTACTGTGAGTCGGCGTACCAATCCATCACTCATCATCCATCACGGCTCGATTACCGGACTACACGCTGCTAGCGTGCCCCCCGATGCCCCGATGCGACCAGTTCGGCAGTGGTGATCCACCACTTGGGCTGCCGTGAGGATCTTGCCATGCCACCGCCAACGCCACAGACCGATGCTGGTTGCGGATACTTGTCGCTAACATCACTTCCAACCGCTGCTACGCGGCGGGAGGAAGGGGGGCAAAAGGAGGAAGGGCAGAGGAAGGACTCCCACCCCCTCGCCGTGGAAGAGACACGATATTTTTGCATTGTCTTGTAATTTTCGGCCTCTTGTGGGGTTTTACTACCAGCCCGCAGGGGGGGTGCCGAGAGGTCCAGGGGTCCACGCTCTGAAAGACAGCAACGGGTCGGGGGAGGGAGGGGCAGAGAGGACCGAGGGGCACAAGTGGAGTGGGCTTGGGAGGAGGTGATGGCGGCGGTTGTGACGGCCGTGACCTTGGGTGTATCAGCCCTTGCTCCTTCCAGGGGCTGGGCCGGGAAAGCGGAGGGGTGCGGTGGAGGGTGGGTGGGAAGAGGGAGGAGGAGAAGGAGGAGGAGGAAGAGGAGGAGGAGGAGGAGGAGGAGGAGGAGGAGGAGGAGGGCGGTCATGCAGGAAATGCGCACCCACATTTTACGCGCCTTCTTATCCGAACTCCCCTACATGTTCCGCACTGCCCTTAAGGAGAATAATGAGGAGGAGGAGGAGGAGGAGGAGGAGGAGGAGGAGAAGGATGCGAAGGAGGGCGAGGACGAGGAGGAGGAGGAGGAGGATATGGAGGAGGAGGGCAAGGATGATGTTGCTGCTGAACCTTCATTCTTGAAGAATGATTACTGTTGATCCCCCCTCACTGGTACACATGGTGATCTTCAATTAAAGTGCCCCCCTCGGGGCTCGCACCAGGGAGAGTCTTCCTGCTCAAACTATGCCATTCGCCCCCGGGCTATGACAACAACGGCTCCCGCTGATATTTCCTTACAGGTTGTGCCGAAATCGCGCTCTCGCGCAGGACTTTGTTACAATTTATGCAGGAATCGCACTCTCGTGTGGGACTTCTTCACAATTGACGCCGCGCCTTCGACACTCAAGAAGCACGCTCTCGCTCTGGCTTTTCTCACGATTTACTTGGGAACCGCGCTATTGCTCGGAACTTCCTCGCGATTCATGCAGGAATCACGCCTCAGCAACCTGCCTTTCGACCTGGCCGCCTGGGCCCGCCTTCCTGACCCGCCCGCTAGGGCCTGCCCGCCCGATCTGCCCGTCTGGTTCTGCCACGTGTTTTCTGCTCCTAGCTCCCCTCCTGCTAATTTCTCTCGTGCTCCATCCTTCTCCCTCCTCCTTCCATCCGTCCTCTCTTCCCCTGTTATAGGGACTATGCGTGATCGGTAAGGGGGTACAACTGAAGACGAAGAGGGCGGGTGCCGAGGGTCTAGGATAGACGTGTTGAGTGACACGTGAGCAGATGAGAGCGAGTTCTTGTTGTTGTTGTTGTTGTTGCAGTTGTTGTAGTTGTTGGTGTTATTGTTGTTGTTGTTTGCTGTTGTTGATGATGGTGGCGGGGGTAGTGCTGATTGCGACGACGACGATGCTGATGATGATACTGATGATAATGGTGCTGATGATGCTGATGACGATGATGGTGGTGATGCTGCTGCGGATGATGATGATGATGGTGACGACGACGATGATGATTACGATGATGGTGATTCTGATGGTGATGATGATGCTTGGACCTTCGTTGGTTGTTGTTGATGATGGTGATGATGATAAGGGTGGCGGAGACGTTGAGGACGGCGATGAAGATGGTGCTGACGATGATGATGAGGATGCTGATGATGATGATGATGATGATGATGGTGATGGTGATGGTGATGGTGATGGTGATGGTGATGCTGGTTATGATGATGATAATGATGATGCTGATGCTGATGCTGATGATGAGGATGATGATGAGGATGATGGTGATGGTGATGCTGCTGCTGAGGATGATGATGAGGGTGATGATGGTGGTGGTGGTGATGCTGATGATGAAGACGAGGATGATGGTAATGCTGCTGCTGATGATGATGATGGTGGTGATGATGATGTGGATGCTTCTAATGATGATGTAACTGATTATGATGATGATGCTGCTGCTGATGATGATGATTCTTATCATTATTAGGATGCTGCTGCTGATGATGATGCTACTGCTGATGATGATGTTGATGCTGTTGCTGATAATGATGATGGTCATGAGGATACTGATGCTGATGATTATGATGCTGATGATGTTGATGATGGTGATGATGATGACGATGATGATGATGATGATGATGATGATGCTGCTGATGCTGATGCTGATGCTGATGCTGATGATGATGATGATGATGATGATGATGATGGTGATGATGATGATGATGATGATGATGTTGATGTTGATGATGATGATGATGATGATGATGATGATGATGATGTTGATGATGATGATGATGATGATGATGATGATGATGATGATGATGACGATGACGATGACGATGAAGATGACGAGGATGATGGTGGTGGTGGTGGCTTATGGTCGCGAGAGTGTCAAACTGCAATCAACGTCTGCGTGTGCACAGGCGGAAAGCCGACCACACTGGTGTGTGGCACTAGACTGGACCTCGCAGTGAACTGCGGTGAGTGCTGCTGCGCCCTGCCGAGTGCAGCAGCACCTGCGAGTGAGACAGAAGCAACCTGTCCCAGACACTACATGCCACGTGTACGCCGTCCCCCAAATGTGGGAATCCCGCCTGCGTTGGGGCCGCCGCCACTGGGAGCCGCCCGTGTAGGAACCGCCGCGCGTGGGAGCCACCTGCGCTGCCAGAGGGCCCGTGGGAGCCGCCGAGGAGGTCCGCGTAGGAATCGCATGCGTAGAATTCACCGCCCGTGGGAACTGCTCGTGGGAGCCGCCGAGCGTGAGCCGCCAGCGTAGGAACCGCCGTCACTGGGGGGGCAAGTGGGACCCGCCAGCGTTGGAGCCGCCGCCAGTGGGAAGGCCAGTGGGCGTAGGAAACCGCCTGATTCGGAGCCGCGACGAGTGGGAGAAACCCGTGGAAACTTCTTGCGAAGGAGCGCCTGCGCAGGAGCCGCCGCCAGCGGGAAGGCCAGCTGAAACCGCCGGCGTGTAGGAGCCGCCTGCGTAGAGCCGCCGCCAGTGGGAGCTGCGAGTGCGCATCGCTTGCGTAGTAGGAGCTGCCGCAAGTGGGAACTGCTAGTTGTAACTGTCCTAGGGATTTGCCGAAAGTGGGGGCCGCCGCCAGAACCCGCCGCAAGTTGGAGCCTCCGCCAGTATCCGCTTCCACTGGAAGCAGCCGCCTGTAGGGGGCCGCCATTGCCGCGAGTAGGAAACGCCGCGAGCGGGAGCCTGCAGTTGAACACCATAAGCAGAAGAAAACCGAGAGGTGGGTGCGCGACGCTGCCACGGCTGAGTTGGCTCCTCAATATATAAGCATCGCCCAAGCTGAGTTCGCGGACAAAGGCAGACAACGTAGTTGCACCATATGGATAGACCGGAACCGTGACTGCCCGGCGCCGCCGCTGCCAAACAAAAACTCGTCAAAGTGCAGGAAGATGGTGATATATGGTCGCTTGGGTGTCAAGCAGCAATCCAAGTCCATGTGGGCACAGGCGGGGAGCCGACTATTGGGTTGATACACCAGCATAGACCTCGAAGTGCAGTGCGGCGAATGTTGCTGCACTCCGCCTCGTGCCGCAGCACCTGCGAGTGAGACAAGAACGATCGGCCCCCTGTACTACAGACGGGATGACGGTAGTGATGAGGATGGTGATGATGATGACAATGATGGTGATGATGGTGAGGATGATGATGGTAATGATGAGGACGGAGGTGAGAGTGATGATGGTGATGGTTGAGGTGATGACGATGACGGTGGTGATGATGGTCACGATTTTGACGGAAGGGGAAGCATGAGGAACATATTGGAGAGGCTTCGAGGTGAGGATGATGAGGAATACAATATTGCGGACAATGCGCGGACAAACCTTGAACCAGCAATGGTGGATCACGTGGCAGGTACGCTGTCCGTACGCGCCAGCGGCTCACGGCTTGGAGCGAAGCGCATGGATACAGTGGCTTTACGTGCAAGAAGGGGGTCGGTGGTCTGGGTTCACCCCCGCTCGCCATCCACCCCTGGCGCCATGAGCCTTCATGTGGGGCCAGTGTCAATCTTCCTTTCTGACCGATTTGTCGCGCCTTCGTCATGGTGGTCTTGCCGCACTTTGAGCACCATGCGCGCGGGATTTTCAGGTCCCCACTCGACGTCGCGCCATGCAGCAGGCACTCTAGCACCCGGAGCTTGACCTTCCATGATGCCCTCCTGAACCAGGTTGGGACACATGACCATCGTATAACGCGGTGGTGACTGCACAAATGCGGCTGGGATCTGACGGTGTTTATGCCTGGGTGGGACGGAGCGCCCATGGATTTCGAGAACACGGTGCTATTGTGCAGTAGATGCGCGGCTGACTATTAAGCTGTCCGATCGCTTCGTGAGATCTCTGATCGTGTGGCTCATCGTGAGCTACAAACGTGGGAAACTCCAAATTAAGAGGGGAGCCGTTGCAACGTCCATCGTTAGTCGGTGAACATCGTTGCTACTCTACCTATCTGGGTCCCTTTCAGAATGCCACAGAAAAGGGCTCCGGCTCGATCAGGGGAACAATCCAACACTGCAGCACTGTGCCAGGAGTAGCAGCTGGGAACGAAATGATACGTAGTTGGGGCGTTGACAGTGCATGCTGCTGGAGTTGGCACATCCGCGCCAATGCTCTTCAGCACAATACGATGAGGGCCTCATTTTTGAGAGTGGTGGTTGCAATCTGATGTCAATGGCGGTGATGCCTGATCCCGAGTTGGACTGGCAGCGATGATTGATTGCGGGGATTTTTTTGCCCCGTCTGGATGTGCAACCCCAGACGTGACCAGTGTAGGCAGTTCAATCCCGCTGACATTGAGAGTGCGCAGCCTAATCTCCGCGCAGCGCACATTTGCAGCTGTGTGGTCGTCGCTGCGTCCGAGAATGTTCAGCATACTTATGCGTTTGCTTTGGTTGCCCCAGAGTCGGGACAACGCGTTTTGTATTTCGACGATTTGGTCATCGGGCCGTACCTTGAGCGAGGTGTGGCCAACGCGAGCGTCGGTGCAGTCTTTCGGCACTCCTCCTCCTCGAGCCCCCGGCGCTTGGAGTGGCCCCCCGCCGCTGCAGAGCCGTCAAGGAGGCGCCGAGCCCGTCGAGGCAGATCAGGGTCTGTCACTGTGGCGTTTGGATGGCTTGCCTGTTTTGGGCTCCTCCTCCTCCTCCTCCTCCTCCTCCTCCTCCTGGCTCCTCCTCCTCCTCCCTCCTCCTCCTCCCTCCTCCTTTCTCCTCCTCCTTCTCCCTCCTCCTCCCTCCTTCTCCTCCTCCTCCTCCCTTTCCTCCTCCCTCCTCCTCCTTCTCCTCCTCCTTCTCCTCCTCCTCCTCCTCCCCTTCCTCCTCCTCCTCCTCCTCCTCCTCCTCCTCCTCCTCCTCCTCCTCCTCCTCCTCCCTTTCCTCTCCCCTTTCCTCCTCCTCCTCCTCCTCCTCGGCTCCTTCTCTCGCCGTGCCTCCCAGTCCCAGCTATCCCTTGTGCAGACCGTCGGGCCACCTGTCCGCGCCAGAGGGATGTTCAGGACGCGAGGATCGCAGGGGGTCCAGGAAGGAGTGGGGGGGAGGGAGGAGGAGGAGGAGGAGAAGGGGCGGAGGAGAGGGGACGGAGGAGCGAGAGTGGGAATGGGGCGAGTGGCGAGGGGGGGGAGGACGGGGGGGAGGGGGACGAGGCGGTTGGGGGGGGGGAGGCGAGGGGAGAGATCGGGAGCCCACGCCGCTTGCGCAGGCACCCTGGGAGCTGGCGCCGTGCTGCCCCAGGAGCAGCCGCTGCCGCCGGCCCGCCTCCTCTCTCGGGCCTCGGCTGCCCTGCAGCCGTGGCTCTGCGCTGCGAGCTGGAGGTCGCGGGCACGGAGCCGACGCTCGCGAGTCGCTGGGCGTCCCCTCCCGTGCGGCTGTCCACGATTGGATGCGGTGGCCCTCCAGTTTTGCCTTCGGCCGTCCAGACCGACTCGAGTTGGCCAGTCGTCTTGCCTTCTTCGTCGTGTGCCCCTGTGCGTGAGAGTGACTGGCAGCACAGCCTCGGCAGGGTTCGGTAGTGTGTTCGTCGCGGCCGATTTCAGATCCCCGTGTGGATGTGGAAGTCTTTGGCGAAGGTTTTCGGGCCGATGACAGACAGGTGCACAGGGCTTCTCGCTCTTGGTGCCGTTGCAGTTGCTGCTGCCGCTCCGCTCCCCTGAGTGCCGTGTGTGGCGCACGTTGGCACACTTTTGTGCACAGGTGCCGCTGCGCACGCGGCAGTCGTAACCATTGTCCTCTTCGCTATCGCGTCGTATGTCCTATTCGTCGACGTCGTGTTAGTTGGCTTCGGGCAGCGCTCGCGTGCCCCCCAAAACTTTCTGAAGCCACCAGAGGTTTGTGGAATGTTGTTGGCTCCGTACCCAACGTCTTCGTCGCAGTGGGCTCTGCGATGGCGTGAGAAAGGTGCGGTGGCATGGCGGGTTTACAGTGGAATGCGCAGGTTCTGTGGTTCACATAAGCATACGGTCAGGTATCTATGTATAGCGTGTATTGGGAAAAATGTCTATACACGCTAAGTGTCTTACACTTAGCGTGGAACCTAGTTCGCCTCACTTAGCGTGTTTTGGGAAGGCTGTGGACGTCCTTGGGAAGGAAGGCTGTGGTGAGGAAGAGGTGGAATTGAAATTTGGCACATTCCTCATCGACCACTCCGTCCGAAGGCCACTATCTAGTGGCCTTCGGCCCATCCGCCACCGTGCCTGAGTGATGGGTCAGAGACGGCGTTCGTCGACGACCAAGTTGGGCATGCACGCGCGCGAGAGAGAGAGAGAGAGACAGAGACAGAGATAGAGACAGACAGAGAGAGAGAGAGAGAGAGAGAGAGAGAGTGACAGACAGACAGACAGACAGACAGACAGACAAGCCCCGTGCGGGGCTCCGCTAGTGGGGCCCTGGAGCCGCCGCCCAGGCGCCATCCCTGTACACGCTAAGCGCGGTGGAAGTGGCGTTTGTGGCGGATCTGTTTTTGGTGCGCGTGCGTGCGCGTGTGTGCGTGCGTGCGTGCGTGCGCTCGCGTCCGTGCGTGGCGTGGTGGGTGTTGGCGTCGGTGGCGGTGGTGGTGGGTGGGCGGGCTGGGCGGGGTGGCGGTGGCGGGGCGGGGCGGGCGGGGGTGGTGGTGGTGGTAGCGGTGGTGGTGGCGCTAGTGGGGGGTCCTGAAATTTGGAGCTGCGCCCCCTGTAGCGTGGCGTTCGTCGCTGATCAATCTGGACCTTCGTGCGAGTGCACTTGGTCGCAATGCTAGCGCGGCAGCGATTCTGATCGTTTCCGATTGCGGCGCAATTCGTTTGAGTTCGGCCGTGCCAAGGCCCCAATTTGGCCACTGCCTCCTGCGCGCGCGCTGCATGCGCCCCAAAAGCGCTTGATAGCAGGAATTTCGAGCTGAATCAAGGTCGGCATGACTTTTTTTGGGCGGCAGTGGTTTCCTGCCAAGTTCGTTTTTCGGAGCGCGGCACCAGACCGCAACCATCATCAAAAACAGTGCCTCCCCCTTAACCTCCACCATGAAAAAAAAAGAAGCGGCGCAGCCCCCCCCCCCACCATAAACACCACACCAAAACAAAAAAAGAGAGAGAGAGAGAGAGAGAGAGAGAGAGAGAGAGAGAGAGAGAAGCGGCGCAGCCGCTTTTCTTTTTTTATGGCCCGGGCGCAGTTTGACGCCTCGCGGCCATCGCGCGAGAATCAACGATTCGAGCCCCCGTTGGATGCTCCGCTAGTGGAGTCGCAGGAGCAGCCGCCCAGGCGCCAAGTTGCGTTTGCGATGGGCTGGGGGCTTGCTTGGGTGGTGTGCGTGTGTGCGTGGGGCGGGGGGGGGGCGGGAGAATTCGGTTGTCGAATTGTTGAGCTGCTTCCCCTGCAGCATGGTATTTGTCGATGACCAATGTTGGTTTGCGTGAGGGCGCGCGCGGTCGCAGTGCTCGCGCGTCTGCGATTCTGATAATTTCCAAGCGCGGCGCAATTTGGTGCGAGTTCGGCCGCTCCCAGGCGAATTTCGCGTTGGACGATGCCGCAATTGGGCGCGTGCTTCCTGCGCCCGCGGTGTACGCGCGCGCATTCCAACGCGCTCAATTGCGCCCGCCATGAACGCGACGCCAACAAACGAAACAAACAAGCGGCACAGTTTTTTCTTGAATGGGCCAGGCGCGTAGCAGTTCACAGTTCGCGGTCATCGAACGATGGTCCACAAATTGAGTCCCTAGTGGGGCTCCGCTAGTGAAGTCCCATGAGCAGCCGCGCAGGCGCCATCCCTGTACGCGCTAAGCGCGGTGGAAGTGGCGTTCGTTGTTTCGTGGAATAGGATAGGGAACTGGGTCAGTGAGTTGCGCGCCCCCTGCAGCACGGCGCTCGTCGACGACCAAGTTGGGCATGCACGCGCGCGCGAGAGAGAGAGAGAGAGATAGAGACAGACAGAGAGAGAGAGAGAGAGAGAGAGAGAGAGAGAGAGAGAGTGACAGAGTGACAGACAGACAGACAGACAGACAGACAAGCCCCGTGCGGGGCTCCGCTAGTGGGGCCCTGGAGCCGCCGCCCAGGCGCCATCCCTGTACACGCTAAGCGCGGTGGAAGTGGCGTTTGTGGCGGATCTGTTTTTGGTGCGCGTGCGTGCGCGTGTGTGCGTGCGTACGTGCGTGCGCTCGCGTGCGTGCGTGGCGTGGTGGGTGTTGGCGTCGGTGGCGGTGGTGGGTGGCGGGTGGGCTGGGCGGGGTGGCGGTGGCGGGGCGGGGCGGGCGGGGGTGGTGGTGGTGGTAGCGGTGGTGGTGGCGCTAGTGGGGGGTCCTGAAATTTGGAGCTGCGCCCCCTGTAGCGTGGCGTTTGTCGCTGATCAATCTGGGCCTTCGTGCGAGTGCACTTGGTCGCAGTGCTAGCGCGGCAGCGATTCTGATCTTCTCCGATTGCGGCGCAATTCGTTTGAGTTCGGCCGTGCCAAGGCCCCAATTTGGCCACTGCTTCCTGCGCATGCGCCCCAAAAGCGTTTGATAGCAGGAATTTCGAGCTGAATCAAGGTCGGCATGACTTTTTTGGGGCTGCAGTGGTTTCCTGCCAAGTTCGTTTTTCGGAGCGCGGCCCCAGACCGCAACCATCATCAAAAACAGTGCCTCCCCCTTAACCCCCACCATGAGAAAAAAAGAGAGAGAGAGAGAGAGAGAGAGAGAGAGAGAGAGAGAGAGAGAGAGAGAGAGAGAGAGAGAAGCGGCGCAGCCGCCCCCCCCACCATGAAGACCACACCAAAAAAAAAAGAGAAGCGGCGCAGCCGCTTCTCTTTTTTTTATGGCCCGGGCGCAGTTTGACGCCTCGCGGCCATCGCGCGAGAATCAACGATTCGAGCCCCCGTTGGATGCTCCGCTAGTGGAGTCGCAGGAGCAGCCGCCCAGGCGCCAAGTTGCGTTTGCGATGGGCTGGGGGCTTGCTTGGGTGGTGTGTGCGTGCGTGGGGCGGGGGGGGGGGGGGGGGAATTCGGTGTCGAATTGTTGAGCTGCTTCCCCTGCAGCATGGTATTTGTCGATGACCAATGTTGGTTTGCGTGAGGGCGCGCGCGGTCGCAGTGCTCGCGCGTCTGCGATTCTGATAATTTCCAAGCGCGGCGCAATTTGGTGCGAGTTCGGCCGCTCCCAGGCGAATTTCGCGTTGGACGATGCCGCAATTGGGCGCGTGCTTCCTGCGCCCGCGGTGTACGCGCGCGCATTCCAACGCGCTCAATTGCGCCCGCCATGAACGCGACGCCAACAAACGAAACAAACAAGCGGCACAGTTTTTTCTTGAATGGGCCAGGCGCGTAGCAGTTCACAGTTCGCGGTCATCGAACGGTGGTCCACAAATTGAGTCCCTAGTGGGGCTCCGCTAGTGGAGTCCCATGAGCAGCCGCGCAGGCGCCATCCCTGTACGCGCTAAGCGCGGTGGAAGTGGCGTTCGTTGTTTCGTGGAATAGGATAGGGAACTGGGTCAGTGAGTTGCGCGCCCCCTGCAGCACGGCGCTCGTCGACGACCAAGTTGGGCATGCACGCGCGCGCGAGAGAGAGAGAGAGAGAGAGAGATAGAGACAGACAGAGAGAGAGAGAGAGAGAGAGTGACAGAGTGACAGACAGACAGACAGACAGACAAGCCCCGTGCGGGGCTCCGCTAGTGGGGCCCTGGAGCCGCCGCCCAGGCGCCATCCCTGTACACGCTAAGCGCGGTGGAAGTGGCGTTTGTGGCGGATCTGTTTTTGGTGCGCGTGCGTGCGCGTGTGTGCGTGCGTACGTGCGTGCGCTCGCGTGCGTGCGTGGCGTGGTGGGTGTTGGCGTCGGTGGCGGTGGTGGGTGGCGGGTGGGCTGGGCGGGGTGGCGGTGGCGGGGCGGGGCGGGCGGGGGTGGTGGTGGTGGTAGCGGTGGTGGTGGCGCTAGTGGGGGGTCCTGAAATTTGGAGCTGCGCCCCCTGTAGCGTGGCGTTTGTCGCTGATCAATCTGGGCCTTCGTGCGAGTGCACTTGGTCGCAGTGCTAGCGCGGCAGCGATTCTGATCTTCTCCGATTGCGGCGCAATTCGTTTGAGTTCGGCCGTGCCAAGGCCACAATTTGGCCACTGCTTCCTGCGCATGCGCCCCAAAAGCGTTTGATAGCAGGAATTTCGAGCTGAATCAAGGTCCGCATGACTTTGTCGGGGCTGCAGTGGTTTCCTGCCAAGTTCGTTTTTCGGAGCGCGGCCCCAGACCGCAACCATCATCAAAAACAGTGCCTCCCCCTTAACCCCCACCATGAAAAAACAAAAAAAAGAGAGAGAGAGAGAGAGAGAGAGAGAGAGAGAGAGAGAGAGAGAGAGAGAAGCGGCGCAGCCGCCCCCCCCCACCATGAAGACCACACCAAAAAAAGAGAGAGAAGCGGCGCAGCCGCCCCCCCCCACCATGAAGACCACACCAAAAAAAAAGAGAAGCGGCGCAGCCGCTTCTCTTTTTTTTATGGTCCGGGCGCAGTTTGACGCCTCGCGGCCATCGCGCGATAATCAACGATTCGAGCCCCCGTTGGATGCTCCGCTAGTGGAGTCGCAGGAGCAGCCGCCCAGGCGCCAAGTTGCGTTTGCGATGGGCTGGGGGCTTGCTTGGGTGGTGGTGTGTGTGTGTGTGTGTGCGTGGGGCGGGGGGGACGGGGGGAGAATTCGGCGTCGAATTGTTGAGCTGCTTCCCCTGCGGCATGGTATTTGTCGATGACCAATGTTGGTTTGCGTGAGGGCGCGCGCGGTCGCAGTGCTCGCGCGTCTGCGATTCTGATAATTTCCAAGCGCGGCACAATTTGGTGCGAGTTCGGCCGCTCCCAGGCGAATTTCGCGTTGGACGATGCCGCGATTGGGCGCGTGCTTCCTGCGCCCGCGGTGTACGCGCGCGCATTCCAACGCGCTCAATTGCGCCCGCCATGAACCCGACGCCAACAAACGAAACAAACAAGCGGCACAGTTTTTTCTTGAATGGGCCAGGCGCGTAGCAGTTCACAGTTCGCGGTCATCGAACGATGGTCCACAAATTGAGTCCCTAGTGGGGCTCCGCTAGTGAAGTCCCATGAGCAGCCGCGCAGGCGCCATCCCTGTACGCGCTAGGCGCGGTGGAAGTGGCGTTCGTTGTTTCGTGGAACAGGATAGGGAACTGGGTCAGTGAGTTGCGCGCCCCCTGCAGCACGGCGCTCGTCGACGACCAAGTTGGGCATGCACGCGCGCGCGAGAGAGAGAGAGAGAGAGATAGAGACAGACAGAGAGAGAGAGAGAGAAAGAGAGTGACAGAGTGACAGACAGACAGACAGACAGACAGACAGACAGACAGACAGACAAGCCCCGTGCGGGGCTCCGCTAGTGGGGCCCTGGAGCCGCCGCCCAGGCGCCATCCCTGTACACGCTAAGCGCGGTGGAAGTGGCGTTTGTGGCGGATCTGTTTTTGGTGCGCGTGCATGCGCGTGTGTGCGTGCGTACGTGCGTGCGCTCGCGTGCGTGCGTGGCGTGGTGGGTGTTGGCGTCGGTGGCGGTGGTGGGTGGCGGGTGGGCTGGGCGGGGTGGCGGTGGCGGGGCGGGGCGGGCGGGGGTGGTGTTGGTGGTAGCGGTGGTGGTGGCGCTAGTGGGGGGTCCTGAAATTTGGAGCTGCGCCCCCTGTAGCGTGGCGTTTGTCGCTGGTCAATCTGGGCCTTCGTGCGAGTGCACTTGGTCGCAGTGCTAGCGTGCGGCAGCGATTCTGATCTTCTCCGTTGCGGCGGCGCAATACGTTTGAGTTCGGCCGTGCCAGGGCCCAATTGGCCCACTGCTTCCTCTGCGCTTTTGCGCCCCAAGCTTTGATAGCAGGAATTTCCGAAGCTGAATCAAGGTCGGCATGACTTTTTTTGGGGCTGCAGTGGTTTCCTGCCAAGTTCGTTTTTCGGAGCGCGGCCCCAGACCGCAACCATCATCAAAAACAGTGCCTCCCCCTTAACCCCCACCATGAAAAAAAAGAAAAAAAAAAAGAGAGAGAGAGAGAGAGAGAGAGAGAGAGAGAAGCGGCGCAGCCGCCCCCCCCCCACCATGAAGACCACACCAAAAAAAAAAGAAAAAAAGAGAAGCGGCGCAGCCGCTTCTCTTTTTTTTATGGCCCGGGCGCAGTTTGACGCCTCGCTGCCATCGCGCGAGAATCAACGATTCGAGCCCCCGTTGGATGCTCCGCTAGTGGAGTCGCAGGAGCAGCCGCCCAGGCGCCAAGTTGCGTTTGCGATGGGCTGGGGGCTTGCTTGGGCGGTGTGCGTGTGTGCGTGGGGCGGGGGGGGGGCGGGAGAATTCGGTTGTCGAATTGTTGAGCTGCTTCCACTCAGCCATGTATTGTCGATGACCAATGTTGGGTTTGCGTGAGGGCGCGCGCAGGTCCAGGTGCTCGCGCGTCCTGCGATTCTGATATTTCCAAGCGCGGCGCATTTGTGCGATCGGCCGCGCCCAGGCGAATTTCGCGTTGGCGATGCCGCAATTGGGGCGCGTGCTGCCCGAGCCCGCGGTGTACAGCGCGCGGGCCGCATTCCAACGCGCTCAATTGCGCCCGCCATGAACGCGACGCCAACAAACGAAACAAACAAGCGCACAGTTTTTTCTTGAATGGGCCAGGCGCGTAGCAGTTCACAGTTCGCGGTCATCGAACGATGGTCCACAAATTGAGTCCCTAGTGGGGCTCCGCTAGTGAAGTCCCATGAGCAGCCGCGCAGGCGCCATCCCTGTACGCGCTAAGCACGGTGGAAGTGGCGTTCGTTGTTTCGTGGAATAGGATAGGGAACTGGGTCAGTGAGTTGCGCGCCCCCTGCAGCACGGCGCTCGTCGACGACCAAATTGGGCATGCACGCGCGCGCGAGAGAGAGAGAGAGAGATAGAGACAGACAGAGAGAGAGAGAGAGTGACAGAGTGACAGACAGACAGACAGACAGACAGACAAGCCCCGTGCGGGGCTCCGCTAGTGGGGCCCTGGAGCCGCCGCCCAGGCGCCATCCCTGTACACGCTAAGCGCGGTGGAAGTGGCGTTTGTGGCGGATCTGTTTTTTGGTGCGCGTGCGTGCGCGTGTGTGCGTGCGTACGTGCGTGCGCTCGCGTGCGTGCGTGGCGTGGTGGGTGTTGGCGTCGGTGGCGGTGGTGGGTGGCGGGTGGGCTGGGCGGGGTGGCGGTGGCGGGGCGGGGCGGGCGGGGGTGGTGGTGGTGGTAGCGTGGTGGTGCGCTAGTGGGGGTCCTGAAATTTGGAGCTGCGCCCCCCTGTAGCGTGGCGGTTTGTCGCTGATCATCTGGGCTTCGTGCGAGTGCACTTTGTCGCAGTGCTAGCGCGGCAAGCGATTTCCTGATCTTCTTCCGATTGCGGCGCAAATTCGTTTGAGTCGGCCGTGTCACAAGGCCAACAATTTGGCCCAAGACTTTCCTGCGCAATGCGCCCCAAAAGCGTTTGATAGCAGGAATTTCGAGCTGAATCAAGGTCGGCATGACTTTTTTGGGGCTGCAGTGGTTTCCTGCCAAGTTCGTTTTTCGGAGCGCGGCCCCAGACCGCAACCATCATCAAAAACAGTGCCTCCCCCTTAACCCCCACCATGAAAAAAAAGAGAGAGAAGCGGCGCAGCCGCCCCCCCAACGATGAAGACCACACCAAACAAAAAAAGAGGAGCGGCGCAGCCGCTTCTCTTTTTTTTCATGGCCCGGGCGCAGTTTGACGCCTCGCGGCCATCGCGCGAGAATCAACGATTCGAGCCCCCGTTGGATGCTCCGCTAGTGGAGTCGCAGGAGCAGCCGCCCAGGCGCCAAGTTGCGTTTGCGATGGGCTGGGGGCTTGCTTGGGTGGTGTGTGTGTGTGTGTGCGTGGGGCGGGGGGGGCTGGGGGAGAATTCGGCGTCGAATTGTTGAGCTGCTTCCCCTGCAGCATGGTATTTGTCGATGACCAATGTTGGTTTGCGTGAGGGCGCGCGCGGTCGCAGTGCTCGCGCGTTTGCGATTCTGATAATTTCCAAGCGCGGCGCAATTTGGTGCGAGTTCGGCCGCTCCCAGGCGAATTTCGCGTTGGACGATGCCGCAATTGGGCGCGTGCTTCCTGCGCCCGCGGTGTACGCGCGCGCATTCCAGCGCGCTCAATTGCGCCCGCCATGAACGCGACGCCAACAAACGAACCAAACAAGCGGCACAGTTTTTTCTTGAATGGGCCAGGCGCGTAGCAGTTCACAGTTCGCGGTCATCGAACGGTGGTCCACAAATTGAGTCCCTAGTGGGGCTCCGCTAGTGGAGTCCCATGAGCAGCCGCGCAGGCGCCATCCCTGTACGCGCTAAGCGCGGTGGAAGTGGCGTTCGTGGTTTCGTGGAATAGGATAGGGAACTGGGTCAGTGAGTTTGCGCGCCCCTGCAGCCGGCGCTCGTCGACTACCAAGTTGGGCATGCACGCGCGCGCGAGAGAGAGAGAGAGAGAGAGAGAGAGAGAGAGAGAGAGATAGAGACAGACAGAGAGAGAGAGAGAGAGAGTGACAGAGTGACAGACAGACAGACAGACAGACAAGCCCCGTGCGGGGCTCCGCTAGTGGGGCCCTGGAGCCGCCGCCCAGGCGCCATCCCTGCACACGCTAAGCGCGGTGGAAGTGGCGTTTGTGGCGGATCTGTTTTTGGTGCGCGTGCGTGCGCGTGTGTGCGTGCGTACGTGCGTGCGCTCGCGTGCGTGCGTGGCGTGGTGGTGTTGGCGTCGGTGGCGGTGGTGGGTGGCGGGTGGGCTGGGCGGGGTGGCGGTGGCGGGGCGGGGCGGGCGGGGGTGGTGGTGGTGGTAGCGGTGGAGGTGGCGCTAGTGGGGGGTCCTGAAATTTGGAGCTGCGCCCCCTGTAGCGTGGCGTTTGTCGCTGATCAATCTGGGCCTTCGTGCGAGTGCACTTGGTCGCAGTGCTAGCGCGGCAGCGATTCTGATTTTCTCCGATTGCGGCGCAATTCGTTTGAGTTCGGCCGTGCCAAGGC
>CAUYUJ010005224.1:45010-107510 GCA_963575745.1 Prorocentrum cordatum
GGCGCTAGTGGGGGGTCCTGAAATTTGGAGCTGCGCCCCCTGTAGCGTGGCGTTTGTCGCTGATCAATCTGGGCCTTCGTGCGAGTGCACTTGGTCGAAGTGCTAGCGCGGCAGCGATTCTGATCTTCTCCGATTGCGGCGCAATTCGTTTGAGTTCGGCCGTGCCAAGGCCCCAATTTGGCCACTGCGTCCTGCGCATGCGCCCCAAAAGCGTTTGATAGCAGGAATTTCGAGCTGAATCAAGGTCGGCATGACTTTTTTGGGGCTGCAGTGGTTTCCTGCCAAGTTCGTTTTTCGGAGCGCGGCCCCAGACCGCAGCCATCATCAAAAACAGTGCCTCCCCCTTAACCCCCACCATGGAAAAAAAAAGAGAGAGAGAGAGAGAGAAGCGGCGCAGCCGCCCCCCCCACCATGAAGACCACACCAAACAAAAAAAAAAAGAGAAGCGGCGCAGCCGCTTCTCTTTTTTTTATGGCCCGGGCGCAGTTTGACGCCTCGCGGCCATCGCGCGAGAATCAACGATTCGAGCCCCCGTTGGATGCTCCGCTAGTGGAGTCGCAGGAGCAGCCGCCCTGGCGCCAAGTTGCGTTTGCGATGGGCTGGGGGCTTGCTTGGGTGGTGTGCGTGTGTGCGTGGGGCGGGGGGGGGGGGGAGAATTCGGTGTCGAATTGTTGAGCTGCTTCCCCTGCAGCATGGCATTTGTCGATGACCAATGTTGGTTTGCGTGAGGGCGCGCGCGGTCGCAGTGCTCGCGCGTCTGCGATTCTGATAATTTCCAAGCGCGGCACAATTTGGTGCGAGTTCGGCCGCTCCCAGGCGAATTTCGCGTTGGACGATGCCGCAATTGGGCGCGTGCTCCCTGCGCCCGCGGTGTACGCGCGCGCATTCCAACGCGCTCAATTGCGCCCGCCATGAACGCGACGCCAACAAACGAAACAATCAAGGGCACAGTTTTTCTTGAATGGCCACGGCGCGTAGCAGTTCACAGTTCGCGGTCATCGAACGATGGTTCCCATGAGCAGCCGCGCAGGCGCCATCCCTGTACGCGCTAAGCGCGGTGGAAGTGGCGTTCGTTGTTTCGTGGAATAGGATAGGGAACTGGGTCAGTGAGTTGCGCGCCCCCTGCAGCACGGCGCTCGTCGACGACAAAGTTGGGCATGCACGCGCGCGCGAGAGAGAGAGAGAGAGAGAGATAGAGGACAGACAGAGAGAGAGAGAGAGAGAGAGAGAGAGGAGCAGCGAGTGACAGAGTGACAGGAAAGACAGACGACAGACAAGCCCCGGTGCGGGGAATCCGCTAGTGGGGCCCTAGGACGCGCCGCCAAGGCGCATCCGTGGTCTGAGCTAAGCGCGGTGGAAGTGGCGTTTGTGGGCGGATCTGTTTTGGTGCGCGTGCGTGCCCGGTTGTGCGTGCGTACGTGATGTGCGCGTGTGTGCGTGCGTGGCGTGGTGGGTGTTGGCGTCGGTGGCGGTGGTGGGTGGCGGGTGGGCTGGGCGGGGTGGCGGTGGCGGGGCGGGCGGGGGTGGTGGTGGTGGTAGCGGTGGTGGTGGCGCTAGTGGGGGGTCCTGAAATTTGGAGCTGCGCCCCCTGTAGCGTGGCGTTTGTCGCTGATCAATCTGGGCCTTCGTGCGAGTGCACATGGTCGCAGTGCTAGCGCGGCAGCGATTCTGATCTTCTCCGATTGCGGCGCAATTCGTTTGAGTTCGGCCGTGCCAAGGCCACAATTTGGCCACTGCTTCCTGCGCATGCGCCCCAAAAGCGTTTGATAGCAGGAATTTCGAGCTGAATCAAGGTCGGCATGACTTTTTTGGGGTTGCAGTGGTTTCCTGCCAAGTTCGTTTTTCGGAGCGCGGCCCCAGACCGCAACCATCATCAAAAACAGTGCCTCCCCCTTAACCCCCACCATGAAAAAAAAAAGAGAGAGAGAGAGAGAGAGAGAGAGAGAGAGAGAGAAGCGGCGCAGCCGCCCCCCCAACCATGAAGACCACACCCAAAAAAAAAAGAAAACAAAAAGAGAAGCGGCGCAGTCGCTTCTCTTTTTTCCATGGCCCGGGCGCAGTTTGACGCCTCGCGGCCATCGCGCGAGAATCAACGATTCGAGCCCCCGTTGGATGCTCCGCTAGTGGAGTCTCAGGAGCAGCCGCCCAGGCGCCAAGTTGCGTTTGCGATGGGCTGGGGGCTTGCTTGGGTGGTGTGTGTGTGTGTGTGTGCGTGGGGCGGGGGGGGTGGGGGGGAGAATTCGGTGTCGAATTGTTGAGCTGCTTCCCCTGCAGCATGGTATTTGTCGAGACCAATGTGGTTGCGTGAGTGCGCGCGGCGGGTCCGCAGTGCTCGCGGTCTGCGGATTCTGATGCTTTCCAAGCGCGGCGCCGCAATTGTTCCACGCGGAGTTCTTGGCCGCTCCCAGGGCGAATTTCGCGTTGACGATTGCCGCAAATTGGTGGCGCGTGCTTTCCTGCGCCCGCGTGTACGCGCGCGCATTTTCCAACTCGCTCAATTCGCCCGCCCATGAACGCGACGCCAACAAACGAAACAAACAAGCGGCACAGTTTTTTCTTGAATGGGCCAGGCGCGTAGCAGTTCACAGTTCGCGGTCATCGAACGGTGGTCCACAAATTGAGTCCCTAGTGGGGCTCCGCTAGTGAGTCCCATGAGCAGCCGCGCAGGCGCCATCCCTTTGTTACGGTAAGCGCGGCTGGAAGTGGCGTTCGTTGTTTCGTGGAATAGGATAGGGAACTGGGTCAGTGAGTTGCGCCCCCTGCAGCACGGCGCTCGTCGACGACCAAGTTGGGCAAGCACGCGAGAGAGAGAGAGGCAGAGAGAGAGAGAGAGAGAGAGAGAGAGAGAGACAGACAGAGATAGAGACAGACAGAGAGAGAGAGAGAGAGATAGAGAGAGAGCGAGAGAGAGTGACAGACAGACAGACAGACAAGCCCCGTGCGGGGCTCCGCTAGTGGGGCTCTGGAGCCGCCGCCCAGGCGCCATCCCTGTACACGCTAAGCGCGGTGGAAGTGGCGTTCGTGGCGGATCTGTTTTTGGTGCGCGTGCGTGCGCGTGCGTGCGGGCGTGCGGGCGTGCGCTCGCGTGCGTGCGTGGCGGGGTGGGTGTTGGCGTCGGTGGCGGTGGTGGTGGGTGGGTGGGCTGGGCGGGGTGGCGGTGGCGGGGCGGGGCGGGGCGGGGGTGGTGGTGGTGGTGTTAGCGGTGGTGGTGGCGCCAGTGGGGGGTCCTGGAATTTGGAGCTGCGCCCCCTGTAGCGTGGCGTTTGTCGCTGATCAATCTGGGCCTTCGTGCGAGTGCACTTGGTCGCAGTGCTAGCGCGGCAGCGATTCTGATCTTCTCCGATTGCGGCGCAATTCGTTTGAGTTCGGCCGGGCCAAGGCCACAATTTGGCCACTGCTTCCTGCGCATGCGCCCCAAAAGCGTTTGATAGCAGGAATTTCGAGCTGAATCAAGGTCGGCATGACTTTTTTGGGGCTGCAGTGGTTTCCTGCCAAGTTCGTTTTTCGGAGCGCGGCCCCAGACCGCAACCATCATCAAAAACAGTGCCTCCCCCTTAACCCCCACCATGAGAGGAACAAAAAAAAAAGGAGAGAGAGAGAGAGAGAGAGAGAAGCGGCGCAGCCGCTTCTCTTTTTTTTATGGCCCGGGCGCAGTTTGACGGCTCGCGGCCATCGCGCGATAATCAACGATTCGAGCCCCCGTTGGATGCTCCGCTAGTGGAGTCGCAGGAAGCAGCCGCCCCAGGCGCCAAGTTGCGTTTGCGATGGGCTGGGACTTTAGGATTGCTTGGGTGGTGTTGTGTGGGTGTGCGTGAGGGCGGGGGGGCGGGGGAAGAGAATTCGGAGTCGAATTGTGCTCGAGCGCTTCCCTGCGCATGGTATGTGTCGATGACCAAATGTTGGTTTGCGTGAGGGCCGGCGCGGTCGCAGTGCTCGCGCGTCTTGCGATTTCTGATTAATTCCAAAGCGCGGCACAATTGTGGTGCGAGTTCGGCCGCTCCAGGCGAATTTCGCGTACACGCGGGATGCCGCAATTTTTTTTTTGTTTAGGCGCGGCCTTTTCCAGGCGCGGCTTCCTGCGCCGCGGTGTTCGCTGAGCGCATTCAACGCGCTCAATTGCGCCCGCCATGAACGCGACGCCAACAAACGAAACAAACAAGCGGCACAGTTTTTCTTGAATGGGCCAGGCGCGTAGCAGTTCGCAGTTCGCGGTCATCGAACGATGGTCCACAAATTGAGTCCCTAGTGGGGCTCCGCTAGTGAAGTCCCATGAGCAGCCGCGCAGGCGCCATCCCTGTACGCGCTAGAGCGGTGGAAGTTCGCGTTGTGTTTCGTGGAATGTATAGGATAGGGAACTGGTCAGTGAGTTGGCGCCCCCGGCAGGCACGGCGCTCGTCGACGGACGACTGCGGCAGCACGCGTCGCGCGAGACGAGAGACAGACAGAGAGAGAGAGAGAGAGAGAGAGAGAGAGAGAGAGAGTGACAGAGTGACAGGCAGACAGACAGACAAGCCCCGTGCGGGGCTCCGCTAGTGGGGCCCTGGAGCCGCCGCCCAGGCGCCATCCCTGTACACGCTAAGCGCGGTGGAAGTGGCGTTTGTGGAGGATCTGTTTTTGGTGCGCGTGCGTGCGCGTGTGTGCGTGCGTACGTGCGTGCGCTCGCGTGCGTGCGTGGCGTGGTGGGTGTTGGCGTCGGTGGCGGTGGTGGGTGGCGGGTGGGCTGGGCGGGGTGGCGGAGGCGGGGCGGGGCGGGCGGGGGTGGTGGTGGTGGTAGCGGTGGTGGTGGCGCTAGTGGGGGGTCCTGAAATTTGGAGCTGCGCCCCCTGTAGCGTGGCGTTTGTCGCTGGTCAATCTGGGCCTTCGTTTCGAGTGCACTTGGTCGCAGTGCTAGCGCGGCAGCGATTCTGATCTTCTCCGATTGCGGCGCAATTCGTTCGAGTTCGGCCGTGCCAAGGCCCCAATTTGGCCACTGCTTCCTGCGCATGCGCCCCAAAAGCGTTTGATAGCAGGAATTTCGAGCTGAATCAAGGTCGGCGTGACTTTTTTTGGGGCTGCAGTGGTTTCCTGCCAAGTTCGTTTTTCGGAGCGCGGCCCCAGACCGCAACCATCATCAAAAACAGCGCCTCCCCCTTAACCCCCACCATGAAAAACAAAAAAGAGAGAGAGAGAGAGAGAGAGAGAGAGAGAGAGAGAGAGAGAGAGAGAGAAGCGGCGCAGCCGCCCCCCCCCACCATGAAGACCACACCAAAAAAAGAGAGAGAAGCGGCGCAGCCGCCCCCCCCCACCATGAAGACCACACCAAAAAAAAAGAGAAGCGGCGCAGCCGCTTCTCTTTTTTTTATGGTCCGGGCGCAGTTTGACGCCTCGCGGCCATCGCGCGATAATCAACGATTCGAGCCCCCGTTGGATGCTTCGCTTAGTAGTGGAGTTCGCAGGAGCAGCCGCCAGGCGCCAAGTTGGCGTTGCGATGGGCTGGGGGCTGGCTTGGGTGGTGTGCGTGTGTTGCGGTGGGGCGGGGGGGGGGGGAGAATTCGGTGTGAATTGTTGAGCTGCTTCCCCTGCAGCATGGTTCAAATTCGTCGATGACCAATGGTTGGTTGTCGTGCGGGCGCGCGTGGTGCAGTGCGGGATGCTCGCGGCGTCTGCGATTTCGTCAATTCCAAGCGGGCGCAATTTGGTGACTGAGTTCGGCGATCCAGGAGGAAAATTTCGCGTTGGCGATGCAGCAATTAGGGCGCGTGCTATTCCTGAGCCGCGCGGTTGTTCGCCGCGCGCATTCCAACGCGCTTCAATTGCGCCCGCATGAACGCCGACGCCAACAAAAGAAACCAAACAAGCGGCACAGTTTTTCTTGAATGGGCCAGGCGCGTAACAGTTCACAGTTCGCGGTCATCGAACGGTGGTCCACAAATTGAGTCCCTAGTGGGGCTCCGTTAGTGGAGTCCCATGAGCAGCCGCGCAGGCGCCATCCCTGTACGCGCTAAGCGCGGTGGAAGTGCCGTTCGTTGTTCGTTGGAATAGGATAGGAAACTGGGCAGTGAGTTTGCGTCGCCCCATGACAGCACGCGCTCGTCGACGACCAAGTTGGGGCATGCACTGCGCGCCGCGAAGAGAGAGAGAGAGAGAGAGAGAGAGAGAGAGAGATAGAGACAGACAGAGAGAGAGAGAGAGAGAGAGAGTGACAGATGACAGACAGACAGACAGACAGACAAGCCCGTGCGGGGCTCGCCTTAGGGGCCATGGAGCCGCCCAGGGCGCCACCCTGTACACGCTAAGAGCGGTGGAAGTGGCGTTTGTTTTTTTTTTTTTTTTTTTTTTTTTTTTTTTTTTTCTTTTATTTTTTTTTTTTTTTTTTTTTTTTTTATGGCCGGATCTGTTTTTGGTGCGCGTGCGTGGCGCGTGGGTGCGTGCGTACGTCGTTGCGCTCGCCGTGCCCCGTGCGTGGCGTGGTGGTGTTGGAGTCGTGGCGGTGTGACCTCGTGGGTGGCGGGTGGGCTGGGCGGGGTGGCGGTGGCGGGGCGGGGCGGGCGGGGGTGGTGGTGGTGGTAGCGGTGGTGGTGGCGCTAGTGGGGGGTCCTGAAATTTGGAGCGGCGCCCCCTGTAGCGTGGCGTTTGTCGCTGATCAATCTGGACCTTCGTGCGAGTGCACTTGGTCGCAGTGCTAGCGCGGCAGCGATTCTGATCTTCTCCGATTGCGGCGCAATTCGTTTGAGTTCGGCCGTGCCAAGGACCCAATTTGGCCACTGCTTCCTGCGCATGCGGTGCATGCGCCCCAAAAGCGTTTGATAGCAGGAATTTCGAGCTGAATCAAGGTCGGCATGACTTTTTTTGGGCTGCAGCGGTTTCCTGCCAAGTTCGTTTTTCGGAGCGCGGCCCCTGACCGCAACCATCATCAAAAACAGTGCCTCCCCCTTAACCCCCACCATAAAAAAAAGAGAAGCGGCGCAGCCGCTTTTCTTTTTTTTTTTGTGGCCCGGGCGCAGTTTGACGCCTTGCGGCCATCGCGCGAGAATCAACAATTCGAGCCC
Source organism: Prorocentrum cordatum (assembly GCA_963575745.1). Classification (NCBI taxonomy): domain Eukaryota; class Dinophyceae; order Prorocentrales; family Prorocentraceae; genus Prorocentrum; species Prorocentrum cordatum. Next base: position 52,039 of record CAUYUJ010005224.1, read on the forward strand.
CCGTTGGATGCTCCGCTAGTGGATTCGCAGGAGCAGCCGCCCAGGCGCCAAGTTGTGCTTGCGATGGGCTGGGGGCTTGCTTGGGTGGTGTGTGTGTGTGTGCGTGTGCGTGGGGCGGGGGGGGGGGGGAGAATTCGGTGTCGAATTGTTGAGCTGCTTCCCCTGCAGCATGGTATTTGTCGATGACCAATGTTGGTCTGCGTGAGGCCGCGCGCGGTCGCAGTGCTCGCGCGTCTGCGATTCTGATAATTTCCAAGCGCGGCGCAATTTGGTGCGGACCGGCCGCTCCCAGGCGAATTTCGCGTTGGACGATGCCGCAATTGGGCGCGTGCTTCCTGCGCCCGCGGTGTACGCGAGCGCATTCCAACGCGCTCAATTGCGCCCGCCATGAACGCGACGCCAACAAACGAAACAAACAAGCGGCACAGTTTTTTCTTGAATGGGCCAGGCGCGTAGCAGTTCACAGTTCGCGGTCGTCGAACGATGGTCCACAAATTGAGTCCCTAGTGGGGCTCCGCTAGTGAAGTCCCATGAGCAGCCGCGCAGGCGCCATCCCTGTACGCGCTAAGCGCGGTGGAAGTGGCGTTCGTTGTTTCGTGGAATAGGATAGGGAACTGGGTCAATGAGTTGCGCGCCCCCTGCAGCACGGCGCTCGTCGACGACCAAGTTGGGCATGCACGCGCGCGAGAGAGAGAGAGAGAGACAGAGATAGAGACAGAGAGAGAGAGAGAGAGTGACAGACAGACAGACAGACAGACAGACAGACAAGCCCCGTGCGGGGCTCCGCTAGTGGGGCTCTGGAGCCGCCGCCCAGGCGCCATCCCTGTACACGCTAAGCGCGGTGGAAGTGGCGTTCGTGGCGGATCTGTTTTGGTGCGGTGCTGGCGCGTTCTGCGTGCCGCGGACGGCCCCCGTGCTCGCGCGCGTTGCATGTGCGTGGCGTGGTGGGTGTGCGTAGGTGGCGGTGGTGGTGGGGGGTGGGTGGGCGGGGTGGCGGTGGCGGGGCGGGGCGGGGCGGGGGTGGTGGTGGTGGTGTTAGCGGTGGTGGTGGCGCCAGTGGGGGGTCCTGAAATTTGGAGCTGCGCCCCCTGTAGCGTGGCATTTGTCGCTGATCAATCCGGGCCTTCGTGCGAGTGCACTTGGTCGCAGTGCTAGCGCGGCAGCGATTCTGATCTTCTCCGATTGCGGCGCAATTCGTTTGAGTTCGGCCGTGCCAAGGCCCCAATTTGGCCACTGCTTCCTGCGCGCGCTGCATGCGCCCCAAAAGCGCTTGATAGCAGGAATTTCGAGCTGAATCAAGGTCGGCATGACTTTTTTTGGGCTGCAGTGGTTTCCTGCCAAGTTCGTTTTTCGGAGCGCGGCCCCAGACCGCAACCATCATCAAACACAGTGCCTCCCCCTTTAACCCCCACCATGAGGAAAAAAAAGAAAAGAGAAGCGGCGCAGCCGCCCCTTCCCTCCACCATGAAGACCACGCAAAAAAAAGGGAAGCGGCGCGGCCGCTTCTCTTTTTTCATGGCCCGGGCGCAGTTTGACGCCTCGCGGCCATCGCGCGAGAATCAACGATTCGAGCCCCCTCTGGAAGTTCCGCTAGTGGAGTCGCAGGAGCAGCCGCCCAGGCGCCAAGTTGCGTTTGCGATGGATTGGGGCTTGCTTGGGCTGGTGGGCGGGGGAGAGAGGAATTCGGTGTCGAATTGTTGAGCTGCTTCCCCTGCAGCATGGTATTCGTCGATGATCAATGTTGGTTTGCGTGAGGGTGCGGCGCGGTCGCAGTGCTCGCGCGTCTGCGATTCTTGATAATTTCCAAGCGCGGCGCAATTTGGTGCGAGTTCGGCCGCTCCCGGGTGGATTTCGCGTTGAACGATGCCACAATTGGGCGCGTGCTTCCTGCGCCCGCGGTGTACGCGCGCGCATTTCAACGCGCTCAATCGCGCCCGGCATGAACGCGACGCCAACAAACAAAACAAACAAGCGGCACAGTTTTTTCTTAAATGGGGCGTAGCAGTTCACAGTTCGCGGTCATCGAACGATGGTCCACAAATTGAGTCCCTAGTGGGGCTCCGCTAGTGGGGTCCCATGAGCTGCCACCCAGGAGCCATCCCTGTACGCGCTAAGCGCGGTGGATGTGGCGTTCGTTGCGCGGTGGAATACGTAGGATGGGGAACTGGGTGAGTTGCGCCCCCTGCAGCACGGCGCTCGTCGACGACCAAGTTGGGCTTGCACGCGAGAGAGAGAGAGAGAGAGAAAGAGAGAGAGAGAGAGAGAGAGAGAGAGAGAGAGAGAGAGAGAGAGAGAGAGAGAAAGAGACAGACAGACAGACAGACAGACAGACAGACAGACAGAAAGACAGACAGACAGACAAAGACAAAGACAAAGACAAAGACAAAGACAAAGACCAAGACCAAGACCAAGACCAAGACCAAGACCAAGACCAAGACAGACAGACAGACAGACAGACAGAGACGGAGAGACGGAGAAGCGGCGCAGCCGCCTTTCTTGTAGTCTCGGCCGGGGCTCATGACAGTTCGGCGCGTCGCCGCCGCCGTCGCGCGAGGACCCGCCATTGGAGCCCCGCGCGGGTCTCCGCTCGTGGGGCCCTGGAGCCGCCGCCCAGGCGCCATCCCTGTACACGCTAAGCGCGGTGGAAGTGGCGTTCGTGGCGGATCTGTTTTTGGTGCGCGTGCGTGTTTGCGTGCGTGCGGGCGTGCGGGCGTGCGTGCGCGTGCGTGCGTGGCGTGGTGGGTGTTGGCGTCGGTGGTGGTGGTGGTGGTGGTGGTGGGTGGGTGGGTGGGCTGGGCGGGGTGGCGGTGGCGGGGCGGGGCGGGCGGGGGTGGTGGTGGTGGTAGCGGTGGTGGTGGCGCTAGTGGGGGGTCCTGAAATTTGGAGATGCGCCCCCTGTAGCGTGGCGTTTGTCGCTGATCAATCTGGGCCTTCGTGCGAGTGCACTTGGTCGCAGTGCTAGCGCGGCAGCGATTCTGATCTTCTCCGATTGCGGCGCAATTCGTTTGAGTTCGGCCGTGCCAAGGCCCCAATTTGGCCTCTGCTTCCTGCGCATGCGCCCCAAAAGCGTTTGATAGCAGGAATTTCGAGCTGAATCAAGGTCGGCATGACTTTTTTTGGGCTGCAGTGGTTTCCTGCCAAGTTCGTTTTTCGGAGCGCGGCCCCTGACCGCAACCATCGTCAAAAACAGTGCCTCCCCCTTAACCCCCGCCATGAAAATAAATAATTCGCCGGCCCAACGGGCCAGAGGCGTGCTAAGATCTCCGGTAACTGGTTAACAATTGTATTGTACTAGTTCGCGCGCGCGGGGCGGCCCCTGGGGGTCCCCCGGCGAAAAGTACCCCGCCCGCCGCCTGGCAAGGTCCCGCCCGGTTCAACTCAGAGATGGTTTTCCTTCTGGGTGCGGCCTCTCAGGCCGCCCTGAGCGCGCCAAGAGTGCCCCAAGAGGCCCCCAAGACTGCCCAAGAGGCCCCCGAGACGCCCATAGAGCGCTCGAAGACGCCGAAGATGACCCCAAGACGGCCCAAAAGGCCCCCAAGACAGCCCAAGAGGCCTCCAAGACGCCCCAAGAGCCTTCCAAGAGGCCTCCGAAGAGAGCCACAAGAGGCCAAAATCGTTGATTTTCATTGGTTTTTTCGATGTTTTTTGTGTTCTGGCTTTTTCGGCTTCCGGACGCTCCAAGACGGCCCAAGAGGCCCCCAAGACCGCTCCAAGACGGCCCACGAGGCTCCAAAGACGGCCCCGGAACGGCCCAGGAGGGCCCCCAAGACGGCCCAAGTGCCGCCCAAGACGGACCAAGAGGCCCCAAGACGGGCCCATGAGGGGCTCAAGAGGGGAACCGAGAACTGAAAAATCGAGCCCTCCGCCCCAGAAGGCGCCCAGGAGGCCCCAAAAAGGCCCCAAGAGGCCCCCAAGAGGCCCCCAAGACGCCCCAAGAGGCGCCCAAGAGGCCCAAAAGAGGCCCCAAGAGGCCCCAAAACGGCCCCCAAAACTCGGCTAGCCCACAATGGTGCGACAATATGGGCCGGCGGAATGAGCGAAGCGATTAAATAATAAAAGACCGAGAGAGAAGCGGCGCAGCCGCCCCCCCCCCCACCATGAAGACCACCACCCCCCCAAAAAGAGAGAGAGAGAGAGAGAGAGACGAGAGAGAGAGAGAGAGAGAGAGAGAGAGAGAGAGAGAGAGAGAGAGAGAGAGAGAGGCGGCGCAGCCGCTTCTCTTTTTTTTGCATGGCCCGGGCGCAGTTTGACGCCTCGCGGCCATCGCGCGAGAATCAACGATTCGAGCCCCCTCTGGAAGTTCCGCTAGTGGAGTCGCAGGAGCAGCCGCCCAGGCGCCAAGTTGCGTTTGCGATGGATTGGGGGCTTGCTCGGGCGGGTGCAGTAGTAGTAGTAGTAGTAGTAGTAGTAGTAGTAGTAGTAGTAGTAGTAGTAGTAGTAGTAGTAGTAGTAGTAGTAGTAGTAGTAGTATAAGTAGTAGTAGTAGTAGTAGTAGTAGTAGTAGTAGTAGTAGTAGTAGTAGTAGTAGTAGTAGTAGTAGTAGTAGTAGTAGTAGTAGTAGTAGTAGTAGTAGTAGTAGTAGTAGTAGTAGTGAGAGTAGTAGTAGTAGTAGTAGTAGTAGTAGTAGTAGTAGTAGTAGTAGTAGTCGTAGTAGTAGTAGTAGTAGTAGTAGTAGTAGTAGTAGTAGTAGTAGTAGTAACAGTAGCAGGAGCGTTTCTTCTCCCCCCTCTTTCCCTGATGTTTCTCGAGGGCGGGGAGAACTGACCTTCGCTGTGTTTCTCCCTTTGGGAGGAGGGTCAAGAGAGGTGACTTGTACCGTTTGCCCCTCCCCCCCTGACCTGTCCAGTTCTCTTGACCCCCCCTCCTCCCCCCTCCTCCCGGGAACAGGGCCAAGAGAATTGACCTGTACTGTTTTCTCCCTTCGCGCTTCATTGTTGCGCCGACGACTACGTCGGGACAGTGAAGCAATGGTCAGGGGACGCTGTTGCCACCATTTCTTTTAATCATTGTGGAGGGTGTTTTTAATTTTTTTTCATTTTTCGCACGAAATATTTCGTGTAACTCGAGGAAGCACTTAAGAATCCCCCCCCATTCGGCGAAACGATTACATTCCCCGCGCCCGAGGAGGAGAATTGGCCAAATCGCCTCAGACATCCTCAAATTTCTTCAAAGAGTTAGCCAAATCGCCTAAGACATCCTCACATTTCTTTGTAGAATTGCCCAAATCGCGTGAGACATCCGTACGTTTCTTATAGAATTGACCAAATAGCTTCAGACATCCTTACATTTCTTATAGAATTGACCAGATCGCCTGAGACTGCTCACATTTCTGAGTAGAATTTGCGAAATCGCCTGAAGTAGAATTTGCGAAATCGCCTGAGACATCCTCACATTTCTTTATAGAATTTGCCCAAACGCTCAGACCTCCTTTGTTATATAAAATTGACAAAATCGCTTGAGACATCCTCGCATTTCTTATAGAATTGATTAAATCGCCTGAGACAACCTGACGTGTCTTTATAGAATCGGCCAAATCGCTTGAGACGTCCTGACATGTCTTTGCAGAATTGGCCAAATCGCTTGAGACACCCTTGTATTTCTTAAAGAGTTGGCCACATCGCCGAAGACATCCTCACGTTTCTTTGTAGAATTGCCCACATCGCGTGAGACATCCTGACATATCTTAGTAGTGGTAGTAGTAGTAGTAGTAGTAGTAGTAGTAGTAGTAGTAGTAGTAGTAGTAGTAGTAGTAGTAGTAGTAGTAGTAGTAGTAGTAGTAGTAGTAGTAGTAGTAGTAGTAGTAGTAGTGTGGTCGTCGTCGTAGTAGCCATCGTCGTCGTCGTATTCGTCGTTGTCGTCGTCGTAGTCGTAGTCGTTCTCGTACTCGTACTATTCGTAATAGCGCTAGGCTTGATGAGAATTTCATGGAACGCTTATGTGTACAATCAGTTGGGGGACCCCGCCTCCCGTTTTCAAGATTTGTTTCAGCTTTCACTTAACGTGGAACCTAGCGTCGAAACTCTGCCCCAGAAAGCGATACACGCTATACATAGATACCTGACCGTAACCATGCGCCATGCGCTGTGGTGTACACGCGCGATGTTGTGCGCCCAAAATTGCTGCATCATCATGCGGGTTACAACCAACCGATCAGCAGAACGCGGGTGTGTTCTGTTATGTGCCAGCGACCCCACCCACCCACCCAGTCACATAACCCACATAACCGAGGAGGAGGGAGGAGGGGTCGCCTCGGACCCTGGGGGCTTCAGGGACGAGCCCACGGCGCGAAATCGGTATCGAAAGTGGGGCCGAGATCCTCCAGGGAAACTCCAGGTGGGGGCGCGGAGATCGCTCTGGAGGAGGGGGGAAAAGGAAGAGGAGAAGGAGGAGGAGGATGAGGAGGAGGAGGAGGAGAAGGAGGACATCCAGGATGAAGAGGAGGGGATGCATGAGGATGGGGCGAGAGGATAAGCTGCAGGAGGAGGAACAAGAGGAGGAGCAGGAGGAGGGGGAACAGTTGTAGGAGGTGGAGGAGGAGGAGGAGGAGGAAGAGGAGGAGGAGGACGACGAGGGGCGGCATCGCGTGGCGTGTCGGGATTGTGGTGCCATCAGCGGCGCATAGGGGGGACATCGCGCGAGGGGGCGGAGATCGTTCGATGCCCTTCTCCTCCTCTCTCGTCCTCCCCCACCGCCCTTGTTCCTCTTCTCCCTCCCTCCTCCTCCTCGTCCTCCTCTTCCTCCTCCCCCCCTTCCGCCTCTCCCTCCTCCTCTTCCTGCACCTCCTGCACCCCCTCCTCCTCCTCCTCCTGATCTTCCTCCTCCTGATCTTCCTCCTTCCCCTTCTCCCCCCCCCCTCCCCCCCCTGCTCCCCTCCTCAGGGGGCGGAGATCGCTCGTCCTCCTCCTCCTGGGACGCGAACATTTAGTAATTTGCAATGCGGACGCGACTATTGCGAAATTCACCAGGGCTTGTTGTCTTGGGGGCACAAAACTTGAGCAATTAATTTACGAGGGTTTGTTGCCTCGGGGGCGCAACAATTGCATACTTTGCAAAGGTAAATGGCCTCGGGGACGCGAATATAGCAAATTCACGAGGGCTTGTTGCTTCGGGGACGCAGACATTGCTTTTTTTGAGGGTTAATGGCCTTGGGGACGCGAACATTGAGTAATTTACAGAGGATCGTGGCCTCGGGGACCCTTTTGTGGCAACATTTACATGGCATCGTGGCTCCAGAGGCGCAAATGTAGTGTAATTTACTGGAGATCGTGTCCTCGGGGGCGCGAACCTGGCGTATGCTACGAGGGATCGTGGTTTCGGGGACGCGAAGGTGGTGCGATTTGCAAGGGATCGTGGCCTCGGGGACGCGAATCCAGCGTCAACAATCATTTTACCCTCATGCGCGATGTTTCCACACGAAACATGCGACCATCATGATAACCATCCCCATCATGGGGGATTCTTGTTCTATAGCGAGGTCCGTTATTCCCATTCCCAGATCTCCTGCCCAATGAGTTCTCGCAAACACCTCCTCCGAGGATTTTCAACATATCCTGCCTCGAAAACGCATGCCCGCGCCTTGCTGCGCCGATGCGAGACCGCCTGTGGAGCCCCAGCCAAGGGTAAAGTACAAGGAAGTATCGAGCGACAGGATTGCCTTGGTGGGGAGGGGATGGGTGCTGTCGGTGGCGAGGCAAGGACCTGGAGTCTCGAGCAGGGCCGCTGTTGTTGCTGGGAGCGGCACCAATGCTGCAGAGAGTAGGGTGCTAGTCCAGCGTAGACCAAAACAAAGTTTCGAGCGGGAGTGCTGGTTTTGTTGGGACGGCGGTTGTCGGCGGCGAGGAGGAACACCGCCTTGAGTAAGAAGGGAGGAAGTATCGAGCGGTAGCGCTGGTTTTGTCGGGACGGGGGCTGTCGGCGACGAGGAACAGCACGGTCCTCAGCGTCGCCGTCGTCGTCGCCGTCGTCTTCGACGTCGTCGTCGTCGTCGTCGGTCCCCTGTCCGTCCCTCTTGGGGTCGGGTCGACGGTCCGCGGCCGCCCCGCCGATCAGCGCTGCCGCTGGCCAGGCCGACGGTCCGCGGCCGCCCCGCCGCGCCCCGCCGCTTGCCGGGGCCCGGCCTGCAGGGAAGAAAGGTATACCCCCCAAAAGGGGTTCGATCGAAGACGAAAGGGCGGGTATCGAGGGTTTGGAAAATACGCGTTGTTGGACACTCGGAGCATATAAGGGCGAACCGTCTTAGAGTTATTATTATTATTGGTGATGTTGTTGAATATTATTACTTCTAAAGAATAATTATTGTGGGCCCCTGGTGCACGCCCCCCTGCGCCGCGCCTAGGCCGCAGCCACATTTTCATCATTTTCGTGAGGAAGCCTCAGGTAAAACGATGTGATCCAGATCCGGTTGTTTTGTTGTAATCCGTTTTCCCTTGCAAAAAACACTATAAAATGACATTTCTTGTTCTAATATAATCAAATTTCAAGAATCCCTTGCAAAAAATAAGGTAAAGTGGACATTCGCGCGCGCAAGACGAAATCCTTCCAAAACCTTAGTGTTCGTAGCGATTTTAACATAAAAACATCAAAAAACCAATGGTTTTTCAAAAAAAAATTGTCAAAATTTCATCCCGCGCGCTCTTGCGGATTCGTAGGAAACCCAACACTTTTTAATCATTTCTGTCAAACGGGCTTTTGCGAGCAACTTTTTCGAACTTCTGCAACAACGGTTGCGCACCTGCCAGGGCCATCATCCCTGTCAAATAATACCATGCGGGACACATTCGTTTTTTCTTCGCGCGCGCACGCCGTCGTCGTCGGCCGCGGGGCCCTGAATAGTAGCCACGGTCGTCCGCATGCCACGAAGTGAAGTGTCCGAACGTCATAGGGCGGGAAGCTGGGTGTGGGTGGTGGCGAAGAGTCGTTTGGAAATTTGGTAGAGCTTGAACCGGCCCCCCCACAAAGTGGGGGTATTGCCCGCCTCCTAAGAAAACCCTGGCACTGGTGAGAACGGAGTGTCCCCACGTGCTAGTAATTGGTGTTGTTGTTGTGGTTGTTGTTGTTGTTGTTGTTGTTGTTGTTGTTGTTGTTGTTGTTGTTGTCGTTCATGTTGTTGTTGTGTTGTTGTTGTTGTTGTTGTTGTTGTTGTTGTTCTTGTTGTTGTTGTTGCTAATTTTAGTTGTTTTTGTTGTTGTTGTTGCTGCTACTGTTGTTGTTTTTGTTGTTGTTGTTGTTGTTGTTGTTGTTGTTGTTGTTGTTGTTGTTGTTGCTGCTGTTGTTGTTGTTGTTGTTGTTGTGGTTGTGGTTGTTGTTGTTGTTGTTGTTGTTGTTGTTGTTGTTGTTTGGGGGCCGGTTTTGGCGCCCCCCCAACCGCTCGAGCGTGAGCCTCATTTACAATGAAAATGTAGCCGGCGCCGGGGCGCGAGCATCAAAGCGCTTGGGGGGGGGGGTCCAACAATAATAATTGTTTAGTGATGAACATTCAGCAACACCAAATCATAACAGCAACAACAACAACAGCATCACAACAACATCAACAACAACATCAACAGCTTCAACAACAACAGCGACAGCAACAACAAGAGCAACATCAAGAGCAACAACGACACAGGAGTGATTATAAATCCTGTCGCTGCTTTCGAGGTTGTGAGATGCTTGCTGGGCTCGGATTCACAGGCCTCCGAGGATAACCGATCAGCGATTCTTAACTGGAGGGGTGATGGTGGAGGAACTGGTGGAGCATTCGAGATGAAACTGTGACGAGGCGAGGAAGAGGGAGTCGGAGAGGATTTTCGTACCACGGTCTTTCGGCGGCTCTTGCTATTAGGGGCGGTTTCAGGCAATGGGTCCAACATGCAAATGCTAGCTGGACACGTCTGGTATTCTGTCTGTGGTCGTGATCCTTCGTCATGGCTTGCACGTTCGAGTTTCTAGAAATCCGTTCGAGCCTTGCTCTTGAGCGTGCGACATGTTGAATGCTGTAGCGGGCAGCCAAAAGCTTATGTGTGTAAGTGCGCAACGCGAGGACAAGAGTGATGCCGACCCCTTCGGCTTCGTTGGAGGCGAAATGTCCAAGGCTTGTCAGCGCTCGCTGTGCTGTTAAGACCTTCGCTCCGTCCCGAGCCATGATCGTGAGGTGACGCGTGAGTTTCAGTAATGGAGTTCGGTGCAAGGCACGCAAATTTGCCACCAGAAGGAAAGCGGCGAAGGCACGCCATGTCGCTCAGGCAGGCTGCGCTACCGTAAGTGAAGGTCGCTGTTTTCTTATTCACTGTTTTGCCGATCGGTGCGGGCCCTCGCACCCCCCCCTCACCCCCGCCTGGAGTAGATCTTAGATGTTTTTGGCGGTTTCGAGCAGAAGGAGTCTCCCCAATAGGACGCACTGTCGCAAACAGTCGCGCTGAGCAGAGGTCCAGAGGCAGACCCCCTCCCCCTTCCGCCCAATGTCGAAACGCCCGATAAGAAAACGTTCACAAGGTGATGCTGGAGGTCGGAGGGTGCAACTGAAACGAAGCGGAGTGACCCACCCACCAGGAAGAGTCTGCTTGGGTTGCTGTTAAGCTCGTGCCATGCGTGCGGACGAGGCGGGAGGAGGAGAAGGAGGAGGAGGAGGAGGAGGAGGAGGAGCCAGGAGCCAGGAGGAGGAGGGAGGAGTAGGAGGGAGGGAGGGAGGAGGAGGAGGAGGAGGAGGAGGAGGAGGAGGAGGAGGAGGAGGAGGAGGGGGAGGAGGAGGAGGAGAGAGCAACCAGACAACTCACGCCGTGCTTGCCTTTCTCACGACGGCGAGGGGGCTTGTGGGACTGCTGCCGCCCCCTCCTGCGAACTTCCGCCCCAACAATGACAGAAGCATAGAAACTCAAACTTTCGCGCGAATTTCTCGCGTCGGCGCTGGGTACCCGCCCCTCGGCGGCGCCTCCGGCGCCGCCCCTGGCGCGCTCCGGGGGTCCAGCGCGGATCCAAGAAATCCGCGCGGGCCTCCGAGTTTTTATGTGTATGCCGTGTCTCGTTCCCACAGCAAACTCATCAGAAAGCCGGGGGACTTCCGGGCCTTCTGAGAAGGCCCGCCCCTTCCCACTTCTCCCCCTCGCTCACCGCCGACAAGCTCTGCCAGTCTGGGCATGTTCCGGGCTGGCGGCGCGTGTCGTGCCCCGCGGTCCTCTGGTGCGGTGGCCCCGCGCGGTTGTCCCGTCCCGCGGTCTCGTCCCGCTGTCCCGTGCGGTTTTGTCCCGTGGTAGTCTCGTGCGTGTCCCAGGAATCTATCCACGACCACTGCCTGGTGGGTCAATCTTCGCGGACCTCCACGAGCGGTGGATATGGATATATTCGGACCCCCGGGGGCCAAAATATATCCATATCCACCGCCCGCCGGGACACCAGAACGTCGGTTCCCAGGCGGTGGATATGGATCAATCCCCGCCTCGCATCTTTTTCTGTCGTGCAGCAGTCCATATTCCGAGGTAGCTATCTGGGTATCTCGATAGTCTAAGTCGGTGCGCGTAATGTAACCACATCGGTCGGTGTTTAGTTGGACCCGAGACTGGGAGGGTGAGGCCGAACTGACACGGAGTCCCTTTACCAGGAGGTAGATTTCGGTTTCGGTTCGTGTCGTGCGCGCCCCAGCTGGGCCCAGACACTTTCCTTCGGCCCCCCCCCCCCGGGCTGCCGGGGCGTGCGCGGGCTTGTCCCGCGGTCTCTGGGGCGTGCGCGCGGTTGTCCTGCGGTTGCCCCGCGTGCGTTTTCGCATGGGTCCTTTTCGCCCGTCAGGTGCTGGACTTGCAAAACGCATGGGTTCCTTTCGGCCGTGAGCTGAAACCGTATTTTTTTCGCCCGATGGTTGTGCCGTCGGCAGTCCCGCTGCTTTTCCAGATGGTTGTCCCGATGGTTGTCCTGATGGTTGGCCTGATGGTTGTCCTGATGGCTGTCTCGATTTCTGTCCCGAAGGCTGTCCCGATGATTATCCCGATGAATGTCCCCATGCTGTCTTGATGGTTGTCCCGTTCGTTGTCCCGAAAGTTGTCCCGATGGTTTGCCTGATGGTTGCCCCGATGTTTTTCCCGATGGTTGTCCCGATTGTTGTCCCCATGATTGCCCCTGGTTCTTTCGCGGTCATCCAGCGCGTTTTCCTGATGGTTTTCCGGATGGTTGTCCTGATTTTCTTCTCTATGGTTATCCCGAAGGTTGTCCCATTGGTTGTCCCGATTGATCCTGCTTTGCGCCATCTATGCGTATAGCTTTCTTGGAGGTACGGGGCGGCGAGGCACGTACACAGGCAGGAACAAGACCTGTACAGATATCGATATCGTAGTTAGACCGATAGATCACGAACACGATCTGGCGCCAATCGCACACCGAGAGCTTCGCCAATTCCCCCCCAGCCTCCTTATCACCCGTAGGATTGAGATGACTAGATGTGATGCCAGCGTGCGGACCCCAACCTGTTTGTTGGTGTAACAAGTTTGGAACCCCATGTGTTTGAATCTCAATGTCGGTGGAGCCCATGCGTGTCGCACGCGAAGACGCAGGGGTCCAAGCAGCCGCCGAAAAGCGAAGCACAGGGTCATTCGGTCGGGAAGCCATGTGGTATCAAAGGATCCACCGAAAACCGCCACTCACAGTGCCAACAAGGCGAGAATCCATGGGGGTCCAAGCAGCCACCCTGAAGTGCAGCACGCAGGCCCAGTGGGGTGGAAAGCCAGGGGCGAGCCAGCCCGACGCAGCCAGTGAAGAGTGCAACGCGCAGGGCCGGTGGGGCAGGAGCCCGTAAGGTTCCAGCCGCCACCGGGACGGCATCACGCAGGGCCGGTGTGGCTGGAAACCACGGGGGTCCAAGCGGCCACCGCCGCCTACGCGAAGCCCACGTGCTCACGGCACGGTGGCTCACCACCCACCAAACCACCCCAACCCAACCCGAAGGCTCAGATTTACCCTCGATTTCCATTGGCGGGGGGGGTCGGGAAGCATCGAACAAAACACATGTGGAACCCTTACCCCCCCCAACCCGAAATTCGGGTCTGCAGGTTGGGTTGCGGTGGTCTGGTAGGTTGTCAGTGGCGGATCTATGTGGAGGCTGGGTCGATTTGCGAGACTGATGTCAGGAGGCACGAGCCATACGTTTCGTTGGGGGGCGGACGACATGAGGGAATGTGGTTGGTGGACTCTGAGTTCTTCGTACTGGGGTTTGCGGTGCCTCGCTCTAGGCAATATTCGCCGTATGCCATTCATCAGTTCAACTGATTGCTCCGCACTTGCATATCTAGTGGCCTTTTGCCAATCCCGCCACGGTGCCTCTGTGATGGGTCAGAGGTGCTTTGGACGCCCGTTGGCGTTTTGTGGGATCACCCTCCAGCATATTTTAGGATGCCTCCATCTTGGATGCGCGCTATATAATTCAGGTGCTGCCCAAGCGGTGCCACTTGGATCACATGGATCCCAGCGGGCGGTTATTCCTGGTGCTGGGGTTTGGGTCGGAGGCCCTCTCGGGGGCCTCGTGGACTGTCAGGGGTGGACCTAAACGGTGTTTTGGCGATTTCGTGGGCCGTTTTCGTTTCGATTTCGTTTTGCATTAAATGCGGATTGAAGAGAAAACGAGGGACAACGAACACAAGGCGAACACGAAAACCACCGTTTAGGTTCAGCCCTGTGGACTGTCTCCCTCTCGGACTTGGCCACAGGGCGCCTTGGCTTTGCCCCTCGGGTCCCTCATGGGGACCGCCTTGGGGGACCTCTTCGGCGGTCTTGGGGTCCTCGTGGGCCGTCTCGGGCCCTCTTTGGGGCCGTCTCACGGCTCTCTTGGGGCCTTTTTGGGGTTCCCTTGGGCCGCCCTGGGGCGATCTTGGGTGCCTTATGGATCGTCTCGGGCGGTCGGACGGGCAAAATCACGAGAACGCATAGATCCAACAGATGGAGGCAGGACGCGTTAATTTGGTCTCTCGGGACCTTCTTGGGGGGGCTCTTGGGGCTCTTTCGTGGGACCTTCTCGGAGCCTCATCGGCCGTCTGAAGGCCATCTCGTCTACCGATCGTTCGGCGTCTCGGGTTCCTCGTGGACCGTTTCGGGGGCCTCTTGGGGCCCTCTTGGGCTGTCTTGGTGCCCTTCGGGCTCCGAACAAATCATGTGACAAGACCCGAGAGCGCCCAGGAGCGCCCGAGAGCGCGCGAGAGCGTCCCAGAGCGTCTGGATCTCCAGGTTGTGGGCCCCGTAAAAATCCTTCAGCCCGTGCCTCAGGCAGTTGTATTTGCGTAGTCCGTCAGTCCTCCACGGTGGCCAATTTGCAGGAGCCAATCATGTGTACATGCTGAATGATGATGAAGCCTTGGCTTCGTTGCCTGATGGTGCACTGGTCTTGGCAACGAGTACTGGCCTCCTTACTTGGAGCGGAGGCCAAAGGCGAGATACGAGCGTCCCCACGCCGCGTGGGCTCAAGCGAGGTCGGTCTAGGTGACTACCCCAGACTCGGGGCACTACTGCATCCGAGTCACGGACCGCTCGCACATACTTCATGGACAAGCCATCGATTGCGTAGCAGGCGGCACGGTTTACCATACTCTTGTCGACTTGGTAGCGGAGCTGGCCGCATCTTCACGTGGCTGGCTCTAACCCTGCTACTGGTATTCCTCGTCGGCTTCTTTTGGGGATCAGAGCCCGGAAAGTGGCCTACGCGTGACAGCACATGTACCGACGGTCAAGTCGGGTTGCACGTGTATGCCACGCCTCTAAGCCAGGGCACTCCTACCCACCATCAACAACTTGGTAACTCTATCAGTCCATATACCCACAGCGCGGACGGGCGCAAGATACCAACGCGCACCCAACGCCTATCCGAAGGCTGGCGGCCACGTCAGCTTACACTCAAGACAGGCCGACGGACATCAGCTTGCAAACGCGACGACCACGACACCATTATAACCGATGTGAACATTCATTGCATCAAGGTTCCACTTGTTTGGCATCATATGGGTGTGTCTTGGCTTAGCGATAGGACGAATGTAACGGGGAGGCACGGCCAACGTACCGACGGCGTTGCGTACATCATGTTTTCCGCAACACCAAATTCGAGAGTTTTGAGGATTAGCGACAGCTCACCTCAGGCACAGCCGTCGTCGATTTCAGGGTCGAGCGGGGCGAACGTATCGTTTCGGTATTGGCCCGATTCAAAATCGCGAGGCTGGAAGCCGACTCGGCAGGATTTGGCATCCCGAACTTCCAGGTCCCGACGCTCTTGTTGTTCTGAGCTCTTGGAATCGGCACCTATCGAGCATCCCATCTCTTACAGTTCCTCAACAGCAATATGCCCCGAACGCAACAACAGTACAGTCAACTATTGGAACGGATGCGCAGCTATGGACACTTAGCTGGGCGCTCTCCTGGAAGCATCGGGGGATCTTCAGTGGCAAGGCGGCTGGGACCTGCCATGTCCGCCGAATCGGGCAACATTCGTAGCGATCAGGGGCCGAGCGAATCTACGACGGTCCTAGACCAGGCAAATGGCAACGCACGATCAGCCGATCCAGCTGCGAATTCGCCGGCTGCTGCCGCAGCCAGCGGTTCGCCATTTACCACATGCACCCTCAAATTTGCATCGAGTAAGGACCCTTCGAAGCCCACTGAACACACGAGGCCAGAGTAGTTGGTTGCGGCAGGTGATAGAGAGAGGTTTCGTATGTAGTGTGCAGTGGTGTGATGCACGTGACATGACGGTTGATGGACACACCAAAGGCTGTATCGATCGTGAACTACTCTTACATGTGATGGCAGGCATTCAGTCCTTCAAGTGTGAGGTAGAAATGTCGATTCTTCAAGGGGGGGGGGGGGGGGCGGACAACGGCTTCTGAACCTGGCCCATATCGGGCCGCCGTCTAAGGCATAAGCGCAGGCATGTGCACATGCTTGTAGCCGCCCGGTCACAGGCTACCCTCCCGCCGTTGCCCACTCATGGGGTTCAACCTTATCGCATTGCGAATTTTGGTGTCCGGTGTCCGAAGATCTCTTGGATACCCATGTTTTCTGTTATGCAGGTGGGCCCGCTGCTCGGTTGGACCGGTGGGTGTGCCCCCTCTGTGCGTGCTGCTGCTCCAGCCGAATGACATGGTTTCCACGGCAGGCCTCTTTTGCAGCAGTAAGTATTCATATGTTGGCAGCGTTTCTGCCAACGCGCAAGGCTGCGCTGCCTTTTCTTCATCGCTGTTGCCGCATTTCAGATGCAGTGTAGATTAGATTGACGCGGGCCGTCGCTCGACTCCCCCCTTCTGATTTTGTACGAAGGTCACAAGCGAGATGCGAGCGACGCGCCTGCGTCCCGACGCCGCTTGGGCTCAAGCGACGTCGTTCTATGTGACTGCCCTAGATTGCTGGCGCTATTGTATCCGAATAGCGGGAAGAAAAAATCCACATCTTTCGACGATGCACCGTCTATTCCCATGTCCTATATGTCGTCTACCCGCTCATAGCCATTGCATGGATAAGTCATGCGGTACTTTGCTACGCTCAAGGCGTAACATATAGTATGGCTTACCATATCCTTTTCGCATTTCTTACCAGCGGTTGTTTCCAGTCGAGCTTCAGTTTCAGGGACAGTTTTCGTGACGCGGGACAGGGAGCGCAGGGAGGGCAGGCGGCCATTTCATGTATTTGATTGGATCTTGCACGGTGCCGGGGTCCTGGCTGATTTATTTCGATTATGAGGCATTGACGGGATTGCCCGAACAGTTTTTCCAGTGCCAAATCCACCGCTGTGGGTTCTTGAAATCATTGCCATCGCGGCCTTCCCATAGTGCCCCCGGTCGAAGCCCAGCATGCGTCGCAGTCGTGGTAAGCATGCATGGTGCCCCGGCCACCCATGTGTATCACAGGGCAGCCTCATTGTGGCATTCGTACCTAAATTAATTCCCCTGCTCGTGCCGACCCTAAGGAGGGTGAGCGAAGAGGGCCCTCGAGCATCGCCTTCCGTGCCCCCCCGCGGGAATTCCACTTCTATGGTATGCTCTGCCGCACAACGTGAGATTTGAATGCGGATCATTCGTCTCTGTCGGAACCCGTGGCAGTTCTCTCATAAATCATGTCCCCAATGCTGCCTGTGGTCGTACAGGTTCCATCTGGAACCCAAAGCGAATTCAGCGACAATTAGAGGGTCTCTTTCGAACGAAGTTGAGCACGTTTTCGTTGGAAGCGCGCGCGCAGATCCGTCACAGTAATATGTACACATCCCCCTTCCGTGGATAGTTCGTGACCTTCAGGGGAGGTTGGGGGTGTATGAAGTCATCGCTGAGCGCTGTCGACCTTGCACACTGCCGCTTTGCATGAAGACGCATATTTGGACGCTCGAAATGGGTACGGAAACAATGGGCCCAATGTCCGACAACAAATGTTGTCCCAAACCAACAAAGGCCGCTGTTGGGCAGGCGGCCTTCTGTTTCAAATGGGCACAGGCCGCGGCGGCGCGGACAGCGAGTCTTGCTCAAAATGAACGGGAACTGATTTTGGGCTTTGTACCCATCCATTCCGTACCCATGTCGTTCGTGCCGAACATATCAAATTCGTCGGCGGGTGTCTGACTATAGGTTTCTCTGTGTAGCAGCATCTCATCACAGTCTTGGTTGGCCGCTGGCCGCGCCATGCTGCCACCTTGCCAGGCCAGCACCAGGTGACGCCGGCGCGGCGGGCGGTCGTGATGCCGAGCTCCCGGCGGCAGTCCCCTCCGGACGAGGTTCTTTTCCGAAACAGTCGCGTTGCCCAGAAGGAGTGGGGGGGGGGAGGAAGGGGGGGAGTCGAGGACGGAAGAGGGGGGGGTGAGGGTGCAGGAGCGCATGGTGGGAGAAGGAACGGGAAGGGTCTGTCAGAAGGTCGAGAGTTGTTTCCGTATCCCTTCCCCATCATTCTTTCTGTCAGATGGCCTTGTGCGCACACCTGCAGTGGGTGAGCTGTGTAAGATCTTGCGTGGGACGAAGCAGGGCGACCTCCTCAGCACGCTCTTGTTCATCGCTGTCTTGGAGGGTGTGTTCCGCGATGTGAAAGACGGATGGTTGAAAAGGACATGATACTACAGTTGGGGGTGACACCTGGGTAGACGTTGACAGACCAGCGCTTTGCGGGCGATGTAATGCTTATCCGTGCAGTGCATTACCATATCAAACTCATGCTGTCGGATGTGCGCGCAGTAGCTTCGCATCGCGGTTTGGGAATTCACCTGGAGGGTCTAAATTTGCAGCAGTGCGACGAGGGAGAGCGGCCAACCCGCGTCTAGTTGGGGACATTACCATAGACATTGTGCTTTTTGAAAAAATGAGGATTTTGAGATCTAGCTTTGTGTTGGTCATCCGCACAACGCAGAGTTCGATACTATAATTGGCATGCCTTGGAACTGCTGTATGCACCAAACGGCATGCTTAATATGGAATGCGTGCCCTTTGAACTGACGTCTACGCCTCTTCGACAGCATAGTGTGTTTGCAACGCCACTGCAAGGAAGCGTTGCGCGGGTGCTCCCGGAGGAGTTGGAAACAAGGTTGAGGCGAGCACAACTCGGAACAATTCAGAATGGTCCTGCGCAGTGTCAGGCGTGTGCAACGGCATGCTCTGCGACGCCTAGAGGTTGACACAAACACCAAGATCGGCGGTGTGCCTCCACCGAGGGAAGACGATCCCGATCTCGGTGATGGTGGTAATCTTCTAGCTTCCACGGTGACCGAAACATTACTACCAACACCGAAATCTAGGATCGTCTTCCCCCTGTGGAGGCAGCCCCCTGTGCTGGTGTTGGTCCCAATTTCCAGGCCTCCAACAGCGTCCTCTTGCCACAGTGTGGCCATTGCTCGTTCTCCCTCGTCAGCTTCTGCGCAGTCTTCTGCAGCGGTCCAGGGCAGCGCGCTCCCTCGCTCCGTCGCCGTCCTTCTTTTTTTATCTTCTCCAGTTCCGCGTCCCCCGCTGCTCCCTCCGAGTTTCATCCCTCTCCCTCCCCCGTCCTTGCCCTCCCTGCCCCCCCCTTCCCGCTTGTCTCTGCCATGTTTCCCCCCTCCCTCCTTCCCCCCCCCTCCCCTCCCTCCCCCCTTGCCCTCCCTTCCTCCCCTTGCCCCCCTCCCTTCCTCCCCCCCTTCCCTCCCTTCCTCCCTTCCCTCCCTCCCTCCCTCCCCCCGTTGTCTCTTGTCCCTCCCCCCCCCCTTCCCTTCCTCCCTCCCTCCCTCCCTCCCCCTCCTCCCCTCCCTGCCTCCCTTCCATTGTCTTTACCATATCTTCCTCTTGCCGACGCGAGTGCGTACCGTGGCAGATGTTGCGAACTCGTGAGGTAACGCGACGTGGTGTGCAAGGTGTCAGGGTGGGAGGAGGAGCTCATGCGGCACGGTGAGACAAGATGGTGGAGTGGCGCGATCGTGCTGGGCGCCAGGCGCATGTAGAGGTAGGGCCCGTCTTCGCTGTCAGCGCGTAGTCCGGCGACGTCAAGATCGTAGGATTTTGTTGCTGGCCTTCAAGACCAGGCGAGTTCCTCCTTCCTAGACCGCTGAGTGCAGGGGGCAAAAATTGTCAAACTCTGCGCTGACCTCTTCTTGCCGTTTTCTCGTTGCCTCCTGATGGCTCTGGATCCCCCGACTTCTCCCTTCTAACTCCTTTCTGGTACCATCAGGCCTCCCCGTTCCTCACACGCGACGGGGCGGCTTCAATCTATAGGTTCCTACTGCTCCCTCCTCTTCATTCTTGCGTCGGCGTTGCTCCTGCATGCTTCTCCCGGCCACTTCTCTCCCATGCCTCTGCCCTCCTTCCTCGGGTCTCGCGGTCGTCCCACCCGCATCCTCTAGTCTGCGCCGCTTCGTGTCACGGATGGCTCCACGGGCTTCGCTCCGCTTCCCGCTCCATGTTCCCGCCTTGGGAAGTGTGACTGACGAGTGGATCGGCGTGCGGATTGTGGGGCCTTCGCCTTTTTCCCGGAAAGGGCAGAGGCCCAGGGTTCTCTTTCAGTGATAAAGCAAGTGCTGGGCCTCGATTTGCGTATGGTTGGCGAAATTATCTTGCGATGAACAGCCAGGTCGCGTAGGGCCCGAGCGAAATTATCTTGCGAATTAACGGTTGAGGATGCCCCGAGCGAAACGCTGATTTGGTAATTCCGATCGATGAAACGCATGGTTCAGAACACGTTTTCGTGTGTTGCGGATGTCTCGAGCGAAACGCATGTTTGCAGAATTTGTTAAGGATGGCTCAAACGAAACGCGTGTTTGGTGCTACACTTTGCTCCTCTCCTGTGGACTAGAAGTCGCAGGATCTTTCCAGTGAATTGCTTATTTTGACTTGCCCAGGTCTTGAGGATTCTCGAGCGAGACGCTTGTTTTCACGCGTCCATCCCGCACAGGCAGATGTCTAGCATGAGGATTTGGGCGCGAAAGGGACACGTGCTTTCACGCTTGTTCCGCTTTGGGGCGAAAGAGACCCACGTTTTTTCACGTGTCCAGGCCAACCAGGGGGGGGGGATATCTAACACATGGTCGTCTGGCCCCACGGAGTGGGGGGGGTCACCAGAACCATCAATGACTTGACACGTTCCGTCCTGGGGCCCTGGGGAGGCTTCATGCAGCCTCCCGGGGAGGCCTCCTGCTGCGAAAGGGACCCACGTGCTTTCGCGCTTGTTCCGCTCTGGGGCGAAAAGGACCCACGTGTTTTCACGCTTGTTCCGCTCTGGCGCGAACGGGACCCACGTGTTTTCCCGCTTGTTCCGCTCTGGGACGGACATGACCCACGTGTTTTCACTTGTGCCCCGTTCTGGCGCGAGCGGGACCCTCGTGTTTTCACGCTTGTTCCGAGCTGGGGCATTTGGTCGTCTGGCCCCAAAGAGATGGGGGTCACAAGAGCCAGAGCAACTTAACGAATCGACACCATATGTATACTAACTTGACACGTTCCGTCCTGGAACCCGGGGGAGGCATCCTGTGGCCTCCTGGGGAGCCCTCCTGCAGCGAAAGTGACCTACGTGTTTTCACGCTTGTCCCGCTCTGGGGCGAAAGGGCTCATGTGTTTTTCACGCTTGTTCCGCTCTGGGGCGCAAGGGACACACGTGCTTTCTCGCTTGCTCCGATATGGGTCGAAAGGGGCCCATGTGTTGTCACGCTTGTTCCAGGTCGCCCAGGCGGATCTCTAACATGAGAATGTGTTGAGGATGTCTCGAGCGAAACTTTGGTTTTCACGCGTCCAGGTCGCCCAGGCGAATCACTAACATGATCATGTTTTTGGTGATGTCTAGAGCGAAGCGCTCGTTCTGCAGGATTTGTTGAGGATGTCTCGAGCGAGGGCCTCGCCTGCAGCGAAAGCCTCCCTCTGCAGGATGTGTTGAGGATGCCTCTCGCGAAACGCTGGTTTTGCATTGCTTCAGGAGGTGTCGTGCGGGGGCCTCGTCGTCGTCTGGGTGCGTTTCGTTTCGGGTCGGATTCGCCCTCGGTCGGTTCGTCCCACTTCGTAACTTAATCGGATCCTGAGCTCGAGCTGGTTGACCGCCCCACACGTTTCGACTGCAGCCACCTCTCGGCGAACCATGCGCGTAGACACCTTGAGCTTAACACCCAAGTCAAATCGGGCAGGATTGGGGTGCCAAGGAGTCCTTGATCCACAACGCAACAGAGAACATAACAGTTCAACACAGCATGACGCAGCACAGTGCAGCACAGCTCGTATCACTCGCAATTTACGCCAAATCGCTGCCCTGGTTAGGCACCTCGGAGTGGGGCTCCCTCGTCAGGAGACGCCATGTCGTTTCAGGATGGTCAGTTTGTATTGTCTCGCTTCGAGTCGGGTCGGTTAGGCCTTCGTATCGTTTCGGTTCGTCACGATGAAGTTCGTCGCATCTTGGTTCGCCGTGCTTCGGTCCGTCCATTCTCGGTGCATTTCTCGTCTGTTTTGGCACGGATCCCTCTTGGCTCGTCCCGTTACGGAAGCGAATCAGATCTTGAGCTCGAGTTGATCGAGCGCCCCGCGCTGTTCGATTGCAAGCAGCTCGAGATATGTGTTCAGGTAACTCGAGCTTAATCTCCAGATCTGTTTGGTCAGGATTCTGATCCCAAGGACGACTTGCTCCACAATGCAATACAGCATAGCACATGTCAACGCGGCATGGCGAATTTCAGTTCTTCGCAGCACAGCAAAGCACAGCCCCTGGCACGGTACGTCACCATCGCTGCCTTGAGCATAGCAATGGCCCATCGCCCAAGTTTGACCTCTTGAAGCGTCTCCATGCTTTACTTTTCTATATCCCTTCCCGGTTTAGTGGATCGATCATGCTGCCTCCCCTCCGTTTCAAAAGTGCGCCGAACAAGCAATAAGCAAAAGGGATCCATCGGCTGCAGAGGCGGGGCCATGCCGTCCTCCCACTGGGGCGGGCTTCGGGCTGGGCACCGCGCTCACGAAGTGGGTCGCCTGGGAAGAAGCCGATAACTACTTGCACTCCTTTGGCTCTCCCTCGTGGTCGTTACGCCGGTGTTCGTGGAACCGCCTCCGCCTTCAGGCGAGCTCCTCGGAGCATTTTTCCGGGAAAGTCCAGAGGCCCAGGGTTCTTTTACAGTTGGTAAACCAAGTTCTGGGCCTCGACTTGCGTATGGGGCGGCGAATTTACCTTGCGATAAGTAACCAAGTCGTGTAGGGCCAGCGAATGAAAAAGTTGAGGATGTCCTGAGCGAAACGCTATTTTTTGAACTTCCGCTCGATGAAACACATGGTGCAGTATATATTTTCGTTTGTTGCGGATGTCTCGAGCGAAACGCTTGTTTTGCAGAATTTGTTGAGGATGGCTCGAGCGAATCGCTTGTTTTGCTTTATAGATCGTTCCTCTCCATGGGACTCGAATTCAGAGGATCTCTCCGGTGAAATGCTTGTTTTCACGTGCCCAGGTTTTGAGGATTCTCGAGCGAGACGCTTGTTTTCACGCGTCCAGGTCGCCCAGGCAGATGTCTAGAATGAGGATGTGTTGAGGATGCCTTGAGCGAGACGCCTGGTTTCACGTGTCCAGGTCGCCCAGGCGGAGGTCTAGCATGAGGAGGTGTTGAGAACCTCTCGAGCGAAACGCCTGTTTTCTTTTTCTTCCGCTCTGGCGCGAAAGGGACCCACGCGTTTTCACTTTCCGCTCCGGGGCGAAAGGGATCCACGTGTTTTCACGCCTGTTCCGCCGAAGCGGCCGCTGTCGGCTTTTGGGCTAGACTCGCTGTTGGGCGTCGTCCCCGTTCTTCGTGCCCTCACTCTGGGCGTGCCGCGCGGGGGAGAGGAGGCGGAGGGACGTGGCGACGGCCTGGGTACGCAGATGAGGGGCCGAGCGACGCAGGACCCCCTGCCTGCTCTCATCTCGCCCCGCCCCGCACCCCACGTCTGCTCTCATCTCACGCGCTCGCCTCCCCTGCAGTCGATCCGCGCAGTGAGGATGGACAAGCCTCCCAAGGGTTCCCTCGCATCCTTGCCTCCTCGGCCCATCCCTGGCCACCTTCCTTGGCCGCGCCCCGCTCGCAGAGTGTCGACATGGCGTTCCAAGGCTCTTGCATCCTTACCATGCGTCCTTATTATACGGGTTGACTGTATGCTCCCCTTCCCTCTCGCCCCACCGGCGGGCGCTTTGTGTAGCACCACGACGCTAATCACCAGCGCAGCTTGCTCCTTGTGCCAATGGAGAGAGCAGCAGCGTTGTCTCATCCTGTGCTGCTTCAGCAGTTAAGCCTCGAGCAAGGGGAGGCGAGGGGGGGAACAACAACAGCCCTCTCGCCCGATTCTTCTCTGGATCAGACGATCGCAAACATGGATCAAGGGGCCGCGGATTAGCGACGGGTCCCGTTTCCATGGGAAACCGCAGATTTTTCCGCCGCCGAGCGAGGCGGCACCGGCCGCTTTTTGGGGAGGGCACCTTCCCCGATCCATGGATTAGTCGACCGCGCGCCAAATCCATGGATCGCTAATCCATGTTTGCGCGCCCCCGGCTGGCGGCGGCAGCGTTGCCTCATCCCGTGGCGTTTCAGCAGCTCGCAAGCCCCGGGCGAGGGGAGGGGAGGGGAGGAACAGCAACAGCCCTCTCGCCCGATTCTTCTCTGGAGGCGGCAGTTCCCTTCTGTGCCTCGCGCCCCCCGCGCCCCGCGGGATGCCTCGCGCCATGTGCGCGTTCTGCGACCGGCCCTGCTCGGTGTGCCTGTGCGCGGAGTTGCCGCAGCGGGAGGAGGGCCTGCTGCGGTGCCCCATGCGGGTGGTGCCCCCTTGCAGGGGGGCCGCGGGTGCTCCGAGGAGGACGAGGATGCCGATGCCGCTGCTCGTCCTCAGGTCCTCAAGTCAGTATCGTTTAAACGATCCCCATCCCCATGCCCATCCCCTTCGAGACCCCCACCAAATTACCACCCCAGTTGGGGACACACCCCTCGAAACCCGAAGGGAACGACATATATCGCCATCTAGGGGGGTAAATCGGCCAGTGGGGCCCAGGCCACTCCGCTGGGGATGGGGATCGATTAAGCGATACTCATCAAGAGACCTCGTCGCCACGGCTGGATTATCTCGAAGGTCTGAGCAGAACGCACCTCTGGGGAGTTACGGGGAGCAGCGGTGTTGGCACCTTTTTCCTGGAAAGTCCGAGGCGGGAATTTATACATGACCACCGCCTGTTTGGTTTTCTTGGGGCCAGCCTGTAGTTTAGAGCGGTTACTGAAACCAGCGGATGTTTCGGGTGAATGCCGATTCTTTCCGAGTCTCGGTTCGTTTAGATGAGAACAGACTGAATCGTGCTCCGCCCGTAGTCCATCGTTGCTCAAAAGTGTTGAAGATGGTAGCGGAGTTGGACTAGCTCCAGCTCCCAGTCCCGCGCCCCGCAGTTCCTGCCCGGGCGCGCGATATCCCGCCAGGCGGCGAACGAGAGAGGCACTACGACGCTGGCCGAGGGCTTCCAGCTCGTTAGCGAGGAGGGCGCAACCTGGGCGAGGCTTGTGCTCAAGGCGATCAGTATCAAGAGGCTGAAGGGCTACTGGGCACAGTTCGGACAGTACCTGAACTATTTGAAGAACACGAAAAGCGGCGAGAAGCGCCGCGCGATCAGACATGGCGCTCAATCGAGAGACATTCGACGAGATGCAGAACGCGGTTCGGCAGGCGCAGGCGGCCATTGTATAATCTAACTACAACGACAGAGCGCGGAGCTGCGTCAGCAAGCACAACATAATCAACAGGCAGGTGGACCTGAGATCATCAGGAGGCTCGCGAGGTGGTCGATCGGCTGAACCCACCAGAGCAGATGGCGCAGCGGGTTCCTCAGCTAATCCAGGCGAAGGACATCGGGAAGCCGCCGATATTCAAGAACGAGGAAGCCCGCCTCAGCGAGTGGTTGCAGAAGCTCAACAGCTACGTGCTCAGCGTCTTCGGCGTTGGCTTCAAAGCGCTGATCGGGTGGGCGGTCGACCAGGCGAACGATTCGGTGGCTTTGACAACGGCGGCCGCGGTGGTCCAGTTCGTAGACGAGGCGATCGACAGCGAGGAAGTCGACGCGGTAGGCGAGACGCTCTCCCAGCTCTACGCGCTGTTCATCTCGCTGACGGAGGGCGAGTCGTTCTATCTCGTGGTGAGTGCAGGCCAAGGGAACGGCGCGGAGGCTCTACGCATGCTGGTGCGTCGGTGGGATCCGACGAGTGGCGGGCGCCGCGGGGTGCTGCTGAAGAAGATCGCGGCGCCCAGCCGTGCGGCGAAGCTGGAGAACCTGGCAGGCGAGATCGTGAATTGGGAAGAGCTGATCAGGCGTTGCGAGAGGACGCGACTACGCGGCCGAGACGTTCGATTGGACGACGAGATCAAGATGAGTGCGCTCGAAAGCTTGGTTCCGCAGGACGTCGAGCTCCACCTTGCCCTCAACCGCGCGCGGTTGAACGACTGTGCGGCCGCGGGGGGGGAGGTGCGCAGCTTCCCGGAGACCCGGCAGGCACGGGGAGCTCTCGGTCGAGCTCGAGGAGATCCGATGGATGTGGATGCGTTCATCAAGGGGCACTCGAAGGGCGAGGGCGGCAAAAGGAAAGGGCAAGGGCAACGCGGGGGCAAGGGCGCGGCCCCAAGGGCAAGGCAGCAGGCGACTCGACTGCGACCCGCTGGAACTGCGGGCGAAAAGGACGCCGGGCATCCGAGCGCCGGAGACCGAAGGAGAATGGCCAACACAAAGGAAAGCAACATCCAAAGAAAGGCAAAGGAGGCCACTGCAACAACCAAGGTGGAGGAGGGGTTCGCAGAGGCTACCGCGACAACTTCGAGGAGGCGAACAGCACGGTCAGCGCGCAGATGCCGGCGTCGGCGTCACAGGCGGGCCCGAGCGCCAGCTTGAGCTTCGACGCGTTCGATAAGGTCGCAGAGCTAAACAGCGTGGAGGCCCAGTCCGACAGCAAGCACTGCAGGACGAGCATCGCGATGACGTTCGACGCAGGCGCGGCGGCCACAGCGTTTCCGCCTGGCCAGGAAGGCGACCGCGCCGAGCCCGACGGCACCTTCTACCGCACTGCCACCGGCGAGATCGTGGAGGACGAAGGAGGCGTCAGCATCAAGGGCATGTCCGAGTGCGGCGAGCAGGTGAGCTTGAAGGGCAGGCGCGCGAATATCAGCAAGCCGCGTCAGCGGACCCTCCCTCATTGGCAGGCGACGGTTCCATGGGATCAGCGAGCGCCCCGCAGCCGGCGGGCGCGCTGGCGCCGGGGCCGACCATGAGACCACCAGCGCCAGCGACGGGGATTCGCGATCTTGCTCCCCGCGAAGCTTAAGAACCCGAATGGACCGAGAAGGATGCAGACTACGATGGCAACTCAGAGGAGGTCGCGCCGGCTCGCGTCCACACGAGGAAGAGACTACCCACCAAGGCGGAGGTCGAGCAGCACGAGGCTACAGGACATGCTGTATTTCGAGATTGGCGCGAAGTCTGCTGCGCGGCCAGAGGTTTTGGACAGCGGCGTGAGCTGCCAGGGGGCCGACGAGAAGGGGCAGACCCGGTGGTGGCTATCGACTTCGCGTTCATGGGCGAGAATGTCGGCGAGGAAGAAGACCAGGGGGGCAACTTCCCGATGCTGGTCGCCAGAGATTCCAAGACGAAGCTCCTCTACTCGTCGGCGGTCCCAGGCAAGAAGGATACCAACTTCATGGTCAAGATCTGGATGAGCGTCATCTTGCATCTGGGCCACCGCGGGTTGATCTTCCAGAGCGATGGGGGGGGGGGCGGGGGGGGGGCGGCGATCGTGGCGTTGAAGACGGCGGTCGCAGTGGCGGCGCCCGCGGTGGAGTTCCTGCCGAGAGAGTCGCCGCCAGGAGACCACCAAAGCAACGGAGGGGTTGAAGTTGCAGTTCGAGAGGTGAAGAGGCAAGTGAGGGCCAACCGGTTTGCTTAGGGGGCGAAGCTTGGCAGGGAGGTGAACTGCTCGCACCCCGTCCTCAAGTGGCTCCCGCAGTGCGCAGCGGCCTGCCTTGGCCGATGTCGTCGAGGAGTTGACGGACATACTGCTGAACAACGACGGTCTGGTCGAGACTGGAAGAAGCTGGGGGCGGAGTTCGGCGAGCGCGTGATGTGCAGGCCGCTCGCGCCATCGGGGAGGAGGAGTACCGCGAAGGAGCGTGTGAAGTCTGGGAACTTCCTGGGCTATCGCATGCGAAAAGGCGACCTGTTGTCATGGGGGTCGACGGGGTCGAGAAGGCGCAGGGTTTCAAGAGGCTGCTGAAGGAGCAGGCCTGAGGCGGTAAAGATTTGCTTCGCGGAGTACCCTGGGCTACGCGCCCTACAGAGGAGGCAGGCGCCACCCCTGGGGCGCCTGTCGTGGCCGCCCCGAGGATGGGGCCACGAGCGCCGAGAGCAAGATGCGTGCTGCGCCGCGATGTCGAGAATTACGGGGCGACGGCAGGATGCATGGGTTGTCATGAGCTGATGCAGAGGGGCAAGACAATGAGAGCGCGCGCCGAGGAGTGTCGCGAGAGGATCGCAGAGATGATGAGGGGGGCCCAGAGGACAGGGTCCGACTTACCGTGCGCCACTTTCGAGCCGAGGACGCTGACGAAGTACTTGGGCCACGTGCTCGAAGATCCGTCGCCGAAGGGGAGCGGGCAGAAAAGCCAGCGCCCGAAGGGGGCGAAGCAGGGGGAGCTCCCGCCGAGAAGCCGAAGAGGACTGCAGCAAGGGCAGCGTCGGCTGGAGGCGGTGGAAGCACCACAGGCGCGATCAGCAAGCGCAGAGCTGCTCTACCTGGGCCAGAACGAGCCACTCGAGTACGAGGGCCATCGTCGAGAGTCCAGTGCCTGAAGACGTTGAGGAGAGGCTGGAGCTCGATCGAGCCAGGCTCAGGAGAGGCGCCGATCGAGCAGGCCCAGATGCGCCTGGAGGAGCTGGTAGACACACCGATGACGTCAGCAGTCGCGACGGGGTCTGCGCCAGCATCATCGTCGGCATCGGCAGCAGCATCGAGTTCGATGCCGAATCCGGCTCATAACCCCGCGATGGACATAAATCAGTTGGAGATGGTGAACGGCACCTACAAGGACAGCGTGTTCGTGGCAGTCTACTAGATGGTCATCATGGAGCTCAGGGAGTTCGCCCGCATCGACTACAGCGAGGTGGACATGGGGCAGGCGGAGGAGATCGCGCCCCTACTCGCGGAGATGTGCGCGGTCGACATTGCGGAGGTCTCCTCGCCGAGGAGGTTTGCTGAGATGGCGTTCAGGTTCGGCCTCGCACCTGGCCTGGCGGTGGACGACGAGACAGGCTGGGAGGAGCAGTTGAGGGAGGAGGACCCGCTACTAACGGTAACCAGCCAACCGTGTACATGATTCACCAACCTGCGGAAGTTCTCGGACGCGAAGCGTGATCCGAAGGTCGTGGAGGCGGAGATCTTGGAAGGCGAGGCGCGCCCCAATTTCTGTCTGAAGATCTGCGGAGCGTTACAAGGCAGGGGAGCTGTTTCTTCGCGAGGCGCCGTGGTCAGCGAGCAGCCGCTGCCGACCTGGCGTCCAAGAGGTTATCAAGATGGAGAACGTGTTCTTGCTCCATGGGCCTATGTGCCGCTGGCGCATGGAGGCGGTCGGTCCTGACGGCAAGCCGGGCTTCGTTCGGCAGGGGGCCCGGTGGCTCACCAACAGCGAGTTGCTTGCGAACATCCTCGAGGGCTACCGTAAATGTCCAAGAGGTCCGAACGGGGAACTATCGCGCCATGTGCATCGGGTCGATGGGCGAGCTAGGCACGCTCGGCGGTATCCTCCAGACTTGGCCACTGCCATTCTCATCGGCTTGCGACGCGGACTAGGACGACGTGAAGGACTTACTACACTTGCCGCTCTTTGTGGAGGTCCTCATCCCCGCGAGGAGGAGTCAGAGGTGTTCGCCGAATACTGGGGCGAGTATTTCATGGGTGACCTGGCGGGTGACACCCTCGACTACGAGGGCGTCCAGGCTGCGGGGCAGGAGGAGTTGGAATGGCGTCGCGGGAGGCGTGCATGGGAGAAGGTACCTCGGGAGGAGATCTAGAGAAGGGCACGAAAGCTGCCACCCTCAAGTGGATCGACGTGAACAAGGGGCCACAGGCAGCAACCGCGATGTCGATCGAGGCTGGTGGCAAGAGAGATCAAGGAGGCCATGGGCTGAATGCCGACCTGATCAGTGCGAGTTGTTCTCAGCCATGCCGCCGCTGGAGACGTTTGAGGCGATGGTCGCGATCTTCGTGGGCCGCGCCAACGACGATTACTACCGGGGCGTGCGCGACGAGACCATTCACGAGTTCTACGACAGTTCAAGGGCCTTTTGTACGGCGACGTAGCGCGGGAGGTCTACGTGGAGCTACCCGAGGAGGAGACCTGCGAGGATCCCGAGCCGATGGTGGGCAAGCTGCTCAAGACGATGTACGGCACAGTTGATGCAAGTCATGTGTGGCAAGACGACTACATAGGCCTGACGAGCTCACGCGGTTTCCAGAAGGGCATCTCGATCCCAGCGGTACTCTACCATGCCGACCGTCAAATGCAAGCGGAGGTCCACGGCGACGGTTTCGGCGTTATCATGAAGAAGTCCCAGGGGGGGTGGCTTGACGAGGTCTTGTCGCGCCACGACTTCAAGGTCGCGGGATTGCCGAGCAGCAGGGCGACGAGTGAGCAGAGCGTGGTCTACCTCAATCGGGTCCCGGTCTGGGGTCCAATTCAGTGGTCAGCTTACCTCGAAGCCGACGCGCGCCGTGTCAAGAAGGTGATCAGGGACCTGGGTCTGGAGAGCGCGAAGGAGGTCACCGCGCCAGCGGTGAGGCTCTCTGTTTCGGACGTCCCGAAAACGGATCGTGAATCGCAGAAGCTCGACGACGAGAAGGTGAAGACCTACCGCAGCGTGACCATGAGGATCATGTGCCCGAGCCTGGACAGGTCAGACATCGGCTACGGCCGCGAGTATGCAGGCGAGGCGCATGAAGGAGCCGAAGGAGAACAAAACGGAGGACTTGAAGAGAATCGGCCGCTACTTGAAGAAGTGCCCGGCAGGGCGGTTGCTGTTTCCACCGCAGGGGCAGCGTGTGCTGCGACAGCGACTGTGCCGGGGGCCCGACCGCTAGACGTTCGAGATCGGGAATGGCCATGCTATGGGGATCGCATCTGCTGAAGCATGGCAGCGCGGTCCACTCCACTGTGGGCCTCGGCAGCGGAGAGGCGGAGTATTATGCGCTACTGCGTGGATCTTGGCACGGTTTTGGAGTGAAGGCAATGCTGCGCGACTTGGGCGCGGGCGCGAGCGACGACGCGGAGTTGCAGATCTTCAGCGACAGTTCTGCAGCCAGAGGTATCTTAAGCAGACGGGGACTGGGGGCTGATCGACGCATAGACGTGCGATTTCTGTGGTTGCAGGAACGAGTTCAAAACGAGAAGATGTTGCTGAAGACGATCGAGGGCTACTGGATTCCAGCAGACCTGTCCACGAAAACTCTCGACCAGGAGACGACGGGGCGGTTGTTGCGATTAATCAGTTTCACGATGAAGGCCGACGGGAACGTGAGGCGCCGCGGGCTGTGAGGGCGCTGGCTGTTTGCCAGCGCCCTCGCCATGAAAAGACTTGCGCTGGCCCCATAGGCTTTCGCCTTCCGCCTCTGGCCAATTGCGGCGCCGAAGGCCGAGGAGGGGTGTTGGGTTTTCATGGGGCCAGCCTGTAGTTTGGAGCGGTTAGTGAAACCAGCGGATGTTTCGGGTGAGCGCCGATCTTTCCGAGTTTCGATTAGAGCGAGTTTAGATTAGAACATACTGAATCGTGCTCCGCCCGTAGTCCATCGTTGCTCAAAAGCGTTGAAGACCGCCTGGACTGTCAGTTTTTGGAGCTTCGGCAGGCGGTGGATATCGGCATATTCGGGCCCCCGGGGGCCGAAATATATGTATGTATGTATATGTATATGTATATGTATATGTATATGTTTATGTATATGTATATGTATATGTATATGTGTATGTATGTATATATATATATATATATATATATATATATATATATATCCATATCCGCCGCCCGCTGGGGCACCGGGGCGTCGGTTCCCAGGCGGTGGATATGGCTAAATCCCCGCCTCGCAGACAGGGCTTCGGCCCAGTTTTTGTTTTAGTTGGTCAACAAAGGGCCGGTTTTTATCGGAAAGGGCATGGGCCCAGGGTTCTCTTTTAGTTGGTTTACCCCCGGTTTTTACTTGCAGGGGGCCGGCGGAATTCTTGTGCGATAAATTACGAAGTCGAAGGGGGCCGGCGGATTTCAATTGTGAGGACGAAGGCCATTTTCTGCCACCCCTCACGCAGATCGTGCTCTTGGAATTTTACTGCCTTTAAGGAAACCTCGATATTTCACAGGTGAAGTCAATTTTTTCCGACATCGACTTTAAACGGAAAAAAACTAGGTAAACGCGTTCGCTCGATAAATAACGAGGTACCGCGGCCTCCGGAACGGCGCTGGGAACGGAGTTTTGGATTCTTGAAGTTGCATAAGTTCGGAAATCGCAGAAATCCCATGTGTTTTTTGACCCTGACCCCGCCGATCTGCGTGAGGTGTGGCCCGGAATACTAGAAATGTGTCAAATCCCTTGTGTTTTTGGACCCTGACCCCGCCGATCTGCGTGAGGGGTGGCGCGGAATTCCAGAAATGTGGCAAATCCCCTATGTTTTTGGACCCTGACCCCGCCGATCTGCGTGAGGGGTGGCACGGAATTCCAGAAATGTGGCAAATCCTTTGTGTTTTCGGATCCTGACCACGCCGACCTGCGTGAGGGGTGGCACCGAATTTCAGAAATGTGGCAAGTCCCATGTGTTTTCGGACCTTGACTTCGCCCAGGAGGGCCCAGGAGGCTCCAGGAGAGCCCAGGAGAGCCCAGGAGGGCCCAGGAGAGCCCAGGAGGGCCCAGGAGGACCCAGGAGGCTCCAAGAGGCACCAGGGGGCCCAAGGAGGGCCCAGGAAAAGCTCCAGGAGGCTCCAGGAGAGCCCAGGAGGGCCCAAGAGGTCCAAGGAAGACCCAGGAGGGCCCAGGAGCCCTTACGAGGGATCGTGGCCCTGGGAGCGCTGACGTAGCGTAATTTACAAGGGATCGTGGCCCTGGGAGCGCGGGTGTAGTGTAATGTTTGAGGATGTCTCGAGCGAGACGCTTGTTTTTCAGAATGTGTTGAGGATGTCTCGAGCGAAATGCTGGTTTTGCAGAGTTGGGGATGTCTCGAGCGAAACGCTTGGTTTCAGAATTTGTTGAGGATGTCTCGAGCGAAACGCTGGTTTTGCAGAGCCGACCGCGACACGGAAAAGCGCCCCTCGCGCAGGAATTCTGAGGATGTCTCGCGCGTGCCGCGTCCCGCGCGTAGGAATTTAGATTTCTTGGGATTTTGATCGGATGTCTCGAGCGAAACGCTTGTTTTTCATAATTTGTTGAGGATGTCTCGAGCGAAACGCTGGTTTTGCAGAGTTGGGGGATGTCTCGAGCGAAACGCTTGCTTTTCAGAATTTGTTGAGGATGTCTCGAGCGAAACGCTGGTTTTGCAGAGTTGGGGTATCTAACATGGCGTCGGCCCAACGCCGAATTATGAGGAAAAGTGATGGCTTCTTGCTCTGAACAGGGGGGTGCGCTTTGGGGGCCTCTCCAGGGAAGACGTTGTGAGGATGTCTCGAGCGGGAGCGCGAATTCAGCGTATCCAAGTCACGCAGAGGGGTATCTAACATGGCTGTCCCGAGCTGGAACCACGTGTTTTTTCATGCTCAGGCCACCCAGGGAGATCTCTAACATGATTGTCCCGAGCTGGAACCACGTGTTTTACGTGTCCGGGCCACCCAGGGGGTATTTCTCATGGTTGTCCCGAGCTGGCACCGTGTTTTTACGTGTCCAGGCCACCAACACGACGCTTGTCCCCAGCACGTTCTGTAGCGCGTCCCCTTGGCACGTCTCGCGGTGCGTCCCCGTGGCACGTCCCCTGGCACGTCGCCTGGCGCGTCCCTTGGAACGTTCCGCGGCGCGTCTTCCTGGCATAATTCCTTGTCAATTAGCTCTGCGGCAGCTACTTCGTGGACTATGTGCTCAGGCAGCTCGAGCTTAAGATCCAGATCAGTTCGGTCAGGACTCGGATGCAACGGAGGACTTGATCCACAACGCTGTAGAGCACAATCGCGGCATGGCACATCGCAGTTCAGCACGGCGCAGCACAGCACAGCCCTCGGCACATTACATCAAGATCGGTACACTCACTCAGCATTGCAACTTGGCACGTTCTTTGGCACGTTCCGTGGCGCGTCCTGTGGCGAGTCCCCCTGGCACGTCGCGCGGCGCGTCCCCTGGCACGTCCCGTGGCACGTCCATAATGCATTGGCACGTTCCGTAGCGCGTCCCCTTGGCACGTCCCGCGGTGCGTCCCCATGGCACGTCCCCTGGCACGTCGCCTGGCGCGTCCCTTGGAACTTTCGGCGGCGCGTCTTCCTAGCATGCCCCCCGTGAATTAGCTCTGGGGCAGCTACTATGTGCTCAGGCAGCTCGAGCTTAAGATCCAGATCAGTTCGGTTAGGACTCGGATGCAAAGGAGGACTCGATCCACAACGCTATAGAGCACAATCGTCACGTGGCACATCGCAGTTCAGCACGGCGCAGCACAGCACAGCCCGCGGCACGGTACATCAAGATCGATACACTCACTCAGCATTGCAACTTGGCACGTTCTTTGGCACGTTCCGTGGCGCGTCCTGTGGCGAGTCCCCCTGGCACGTCGCGCGGCGCGTCCCCTGGCACGTCCCGTGGCACGTCCATTGGCACATTCCGTAGCGCGTCCCCTTGGCACGTCCCGCGGTGCGTCCCCATGGCACGTCCCCTGGCACGTCGCCTGGCGCGTCCCTTGGGACGTTCTGCGGCGCGTCCTCCTGGCATGTTCCCTTGTCAATCAACTCTGGGGCAGCTACTAGTTATGTGCTTAGGCAGCTCGAGCTTAAGAT
This sequence comes from Prorocentrum cordatum, assembly GCA_963575745.1. Lineage (NCBI taxonomy): Eukaryota > Dinophyceae > Prorocentrales > Prorocentraceae > Prorocentrum > Prorocentrum cordatum. The sequence goes on from CAUYUJ010005224.1 coordinate 86,425, forward strand.
CCAGATCAGTTCGGTCAGGACTCGGATGCAAAGGAGGACTCGATCCACAACGCTATAGAGCACACTCGTGGCATGGCACATCGCAATTCAGCACGGCACAGCACAGCACAGCCCTCGGCACGGTACATCAAGGTCGATACACTAAGCATTGCATTTGCCCGTCGCCCAATCAGGTGTCTTTGAAACGTTGCCATGTCTTACATTTCTATATTCCTTTCCGGGTTCGTGGGTCGATCATGTTTACTTGCGACAGGCCGGCGAATTTCTTTGGCAATGAATAGCAAGGTCGCGTGGGGTTGGCGACTCAAGAGGTTGAGGATGTCCGTAGCGAAACACTGGTTTTTGAAATCCCGATCGATAAATCACAGGGTGCGGGACACATTTGGGTCAGGCACGAGCGCGTGTGTTTTTACATGTGTTCCCATAGATTGGCCCTCGCCAGAAGTACGAACCCGTTTTTTTAATTTTCTTTTTTTTCTTCTCCTCTTTCATATATATATATATATATGTATTGTTTTTATTTTTTATTCCCGGAAAGGGCATGGGCCCAGGGTTCTCTTTCAGTAGGTTTACCCCCCGGTTTCGACTTGAAGGGGGCCGGCGGAATTCTTGTGCGATAAATTACAAGGTCGAAGGGGGCCGGCGGATTTCAATTGTGAGGACGAAGGCCATTTTTCGCCACCCCTCACGCAGATCGTGCTCTTGGAATTTTACTGCCTTTAAGGAAACCTCCATATTTCACATGTGAAGTCAACTTTTTTCCGACATCGACTTTAAACTATAAAAAAACAAGGTAAACGCGTTCGCTTGATAAATAACGAGGTACCGCGGCCTCCGGAACGGCGCTGGGAACGGAGTTTTGCATTCTTGAGGTTGCATAAGTTCGGAAATCGCAGAAATCCTATGTGTTTTTTGACCCTGACCCCGCCGATCTGCGTGAGGTGTGGCACGGAATACCAGAAATGTGTCAAATCCCTAGTGTTTTTGGACCCTGACCCCGCCGATCTGCGTGAGGGGTGGCGCGGAATTCCAGAAATGTGGCAAATCCCTTGTGTTTTTGGACCCTGACCCCGCCGATCTGCGTGAGGGGTGGCGCGGAATTCCAGAAATGTGGCAAATCCCTTGTGTTTTTGGACCCTGACCCCGCCGACCTGCGTGAGGGGTGGCACCGAATTTCAGAAATGTGGCAAGTCCCATGTGTTTTCGGACCTTGACTTCGCCCAGGAGGGTCCAGGAGGTTCCAGGAGAGCCCAGGAGAGCCCAGGAGGGCTCCAGGAGAGCCCAGGAGGGCCCAGGAGGACCCAGGAGGCTCGAAGAGGCACCAGGGGGCTCAAGGAGGGCCCAGGAGAAGCTCCAGGAGGCTCCAGGAGAGCCCAGGAGGGCCCAAGAGGTCCAAGGAAGACCCAGGAGGGCCCAGGAGCCCTTACGAGGGATCGTGGCCCTGGGAGCGCTGACGTAGCGTAATTTACAAGGGATCGTGGCCCTGGGAGCGCGGGTGTAGTGTAATTTCCATAATTTGTTGAGGATGTCTCGAGCGGAACGCTGGTTTTGGAAAATTTGTGGATGTCTCGAGCGGGGGCTTCGTGGGGTGCCAGAATTCAGAGGATGTCTCAGGCGAAATGCTTGTTTTCGTGTCCCGCTCGCAGGAATTATAAGGATGTCTCGCGCGTGCCGCGTCCCGCGCGCATGAATTTTGAGGATGTCTCGACTAATTCGTTTGTTTTGTCAGGATGTCTTAGAATTTTGGCAGGATGTCTCGAGCGAAACGCGTGTTTTTCATAATTTGTTGAGGATGTCTCAAGCGAAACGCTGGTTTGGCTGAATTTGGGGATGTCTCGAGCGGGGGCTTCATGGCGGGCCAGAATTCAGGGGATTTCTCAGGCGAAATGCTTGTTTTCACGTCCCGCTCGCAGGAATTCCAAGGATGTCTCGCGCGTGTCGCGTCCCGCGCGCAGGAATTTCGAGGATGTCTCGACTAATTCGTTTGTTTTGCCAGGATTTCTTAGAACTTTGGCAGGATGTCTCGAGCGAAACGCTTGTTGTTCACAATTTGTTGAGGATGTCTCGAGCGAAACGCTGGTTTTGCAAAATTGGAGGATGTCTCGAGCGGGGGCCTGTGGGGGGCTAGAATTCAGAAGATGGCTCAGGCGAAATGCTTGTTTTCACGTCCCGCTCGCAGGAATTCCGAGGATGTCTCGCGCGTGCCGCGTCCCGCGCGCAGGAATTCTGAGGATTTTGAAAGGATGTCTCGAGCGAAACGCTTGTCCCCAGCACGTTCCGTAGCGCGTCCCCTTGGCACGTCCCGCGGTGCGACCCCATGGCAAGTCCCTTGGCACGTCGCTTGGCGCGTCCCTTGAGACGTTCCGCGTCGCGTCCTCCTGGCATCTCTCCCTGCCAATTAGCTCTGGGGCAGCTACTATGTGTTCAGGCAGCTCGAGCTTAAGATCCAGATCAGTTCGGTCAGGACTCGGATGCAAAGGAGGACTCGATCCACGAGGCTATAGAGCACAATCGCGCCATAGCACATCGCAATCCAGCACGGCGCAGCACAGCACAGATTCCGGCACGGTACATCAAGATCGATACCTTCAGCATTTCAACTTGGCACGTTCCTTGGCAAGTTCCGTGGGGCGTCCCTTGGCGAGTGCCCCTGGCACGTCGCGTGGCGCGTCCCCTGGCACATCCCGTGGCACGTCCATTGGCACGTTCCGTAGCGCGTCCCCTTGGCACGTCCCGCGGTGCGACCCCATGGCACGTCCCCTGGCACGTCGCCTGGCGCATCCCTTGGGACGTTTCGCGGCGCGTCCTCCTGGCATGCTCCCTGGTCCATTAGCTCTGGGGCAGCTACTATGTGTTCAGGCAGCTCGAGCTTCAGATCCAGATCAGTTCGGTCAGGACTCGGATGCAAAGGAGGACTCGATCCACGAGGCTTAGAGCACAATCGCGCCATGGCACATCGCAATTCAGCACGGCGCAGCACAGCACAGATTTCGGCACGGTACATCAAGATCGATACCTTCAGCATTGCATTTGCCCGTCACCCAATCAAGTGTCTTTGAAAAGGCTGCCATGTGTTACAGTTCTATATTCCTTTCCGGGTTCGTGGGTCGATCATGTTGTTTAACATTATATATATATATATATATATATATATATAAATATTACGTACGTTCCTATATATCGGCCTTCTCCAGGAGGCCCCACGAAGGCCCAGGTCACCCAGGGAGTATCTAACATGCTTGTTTCGAACTGGAACCATATAGTTTTACGTGTCCAGGCCGCCCAGGGGGGTATCCAGCGTGGCGTCGGGCCCACCGCCGAATTATCAGGAATCGCCCGGGGGGCCGAAAATCGCTACCCGAACACATATCCCAAAACAGAAAAGATCTGTTTTCTTGTTCTGGACGGGGTGACGCTTGGGGGGTTTCTCCTGGAAAGACAGTGTGACGATGTCTTGAGCTGCAGGGCGAATTCAGCGTATCCTGGCCACGCAAGGGGGTATCTAACATGGTTGTCCCGAGCTGGAACCACGTTTTTTACATCGTTGTCCCGAGCTGGAACCATGTGTTTCAAGTGTTCAGGCCACCCAGGGGGATGTCCAAGATGGTTGTCCCGAGTTTAAACTAAGTGGTTTTACGTGTCCAGTCCACCAAGGGGGGTATCTGACATGATTGTCCCGATCAAGGACCACGTGTGTTTAATGTATCCAGGCTACTCAGGGGTGTATGTAACGTTGTCCCGAGCTGGTTGCACGTGTTTTTTTGTACGTGTCCAGGCCACCCAGGGGGATACCTAACATCTAACATGGTTGTCCCGAGCAAGGACCACCTGTTTTAATGTGTCCAGGCCACCCAGGGGTGTATATGGTTGCCCAGAGCTGGTCACACGTGTTTTTACGTGTCCAGGCCACCCAGGGGGTATTTAACATGATTGTCCCGAATCAGAACCACGTTGTTTTACGTGTCCAGGCCGCCCAGCGGGGTATTTCACATGGCGGAACCAGGTGCTCTAACGTGTCCAGGCCACAGAGAGGGTATCTAGCATGGGCCTCCTGAGGCCTTCCTGGGGGCCTGGAACGGAACGTGGAGAGTTTAGTTGTACCCTGTATCGATTCGTTGACTTTTTCCGGGAGAGGGCGGGGCCAGGGTTCTCTTTTAGTTGGTTTACCCCCGGTTTCGACTTGAAGGAGGCCGGCGGAATTATTTTGCAATTAATGACGAGTTTGAAGGAGGCCGGCGGAATTATTTTTGAGGATGTCTCGAGCGGAACGCTTGTTTTTCAGAATTCTTGACGCTTCGCGCATCCCCACCAGCCCATCCTACACCAGGCACTCGAACGAAGAGCGCCGATGATCGGCAGCTGTTCTCCTCCCCCTCTTCCTCCTTCTCCTCCGCCTTCTCCTCCTCCTCCCTTCCTCCTCCTCCTCCCTCCTCCTCCTCCTCCTCCTCCTCCTCCGCCTCTTCCTCTTCCCTGGTGGCGTCTTGGAGGTATCTTCGAACGTTTTGGTGGGCTCTTGGGCCTCGCGGGCGGGCGGGCGGCGCTCCGCCCGCCCGCGCGCAGGGCGCAAGAGGAGAGTCCGAGACGTCTCTTGAGGCCCTCTTGGAGGACATCGATCGCAGAAGGGGGAAGCATTTTTTAGCGTCGCCCCCCTGGGGGGCACGATCCTCGTGAGGGGTGTCGAATTTTAGCCCTCCCAGGGGTCGTTCTTGGACGCTCTAACTACCCGCGGCCCCCCCTGTCCAGGTCAGTGGGGAGGGGGTAGGGGGAGGGGTAAACCCCTCCCCGAAGGGGAAGAAGGAGGGGTGGAAGAGGAAACGCTCTAAACCACCGACGCCCAGAGGGCTGGTGGGATTTGTTGAGGCTGTCTCGAGCGAAACGCTGGTTTTGTGTTATAACTTGTCTTCTCCTGGGGACCAAAATTCAGAGGATCTCTCAGGTAAAATGCTTGTTTTCACGTGCCCAGGTCTTGAGGATGTCTCGAGCGAGACGCTTGGTTTCACGCCTCCAGGTTGCCCAGGCAGAGGTCTAGCCCCAGGATTTGTTAAGGATGTCTCGAGCGAGACGCTTGGTTTCACGCGTCCTCGTCGCCCAGGCGGATGTCTAGCATGAGGATGTGTTGAGGAAGTCTCGATCGAGATGTTTGTTTGGACGTGTCCAGGTTGCCCAGGCGCATGCCTAGCATGAGGATGCGTTGAGCATGTCTCGAGAGATACGCTTGTTTTCACGTGTCCAGGTCGCCCAGGCAGATGTCTGACATGAAGATATGTTGAGGATGTCTCGAGCGAGACGTTTGCTTTTATGTGTACAGGTCGCCCAGGGGGATGTCTAGAATGAGGAGGTGTTGAAAACGTCTCGAGCGAAACGCTTATTTTCACGTGCCCAGGTCACCCAGGCGGACGTCTCACATGAAGATGTGTTGAGGATGTTTCGAGCGAACCACTTGTTTTCACGTGTCCAGTTCGCCCAGGCGGATGTCTAGCATGAGAATGTGTTGAGGATGTGTTGAGCGAAACTCTTGTTTTCACGTGTCCAGGTCGCTCAGGCGGATGTCTAGCATGAGGATTTTGACAGGATGTCTCGAGCGAAACGCTTGTCCCCAGCACGTTCCGTAGCGCGTCCCCTTGGCACGTCCCGCGGTGCGACCCCATCGCGCGTCCCCTGGCACGTCGCTTGGCGCGTCCTTTGAGACGTTCCGCGGCGCGTCCTCCTGGCATGTTCCTCTGTCAATTAGCTCTGGGGCAGCTACTATGTGTTCAGGCAGCTCGAGCTTCAGATCCAGATCAGTTCGGTCAGGACTCGGATGCAAAGGAGGACTCGATCCACAACGCTATAGAGCACAATCGCGGCATGGCACATCGCAATTCAGCACGATGCAGCACAGCACAGCTCTCGGCAGGGTACATCAAGATCGATATACTCAGCATTGTTGCATTTGCCCGTCACCCAATCAGGTGTCTTTGAAAACGTTGCCGTGCGTTACATTTCTGCATTCCTTTCCGGGTTCGTGGGTCGATCATGTTGGCCTCAGGGCGTTTTTGGGCCTGCCTGCGCCCGAGACGAGCGCGCATGTTAGCTATCCCCCCTGCCAATTCCTCCTCCTCAGTGTATTCATCCTCTTTTGAAGAGCTTCTGAGCCTGAGCTGCATTCAGGCAGCTCGAGCTTTAGATCTCCAGACCTGTTCGGTCAGGATTCTGACGCCAAGGACGTCTTGATCCACAATACAATAGCGCACGGCACAGTTCAACGCGGCATGACACAGTTGAACTCAGCACAGAACGGTGCAGCACAGCACAACCCTTGACACGGTACATCACCAGCGTTACCCTGAGCATTGCAGTTGGCCGTCGCCCAAAATTGGTTCAACCAGTTCGAGCTGTGCGTTCATGCAACTCGAGCTTAAGAACCAGATCAATTCGGCCAGGAGTCGGGTGCCACGGACGATTTGATCCACAACGCAATAGAGCACAGCACTATTCAACGCATCATGATGCATTCCAAGTCAGCGCCGCGCGGCGCAGCACAGCCCCTGGCACGGTACATCGTCATCGATACCTTCAGCATTGCAAGTGCCCACCGCCCAGTTCGGTGTCGTGAAAGCGGTCCCACGCTTCACATGTGGAGCGTTGCTTCGTCCAGCTTCGGAACTGAAACGGATCTTGAGCTCGAGCTGGTCGAGCGCCCCCGCGCGTTTCGATTGCGGCCAGCTCAGGGCGAGCCACGCGTACAGGCAGCTCGAGCTGAAGATCCAGATCAAATCGGTCAGGATTCCGAGGCCACGGGCGAGTTAATCCACAACGCAATAGAGCGCAGCATTGTTCTGCGCAGCATGACAAGTTCCATGTCAGCATAGCACGTCGTAGCACAGCCCCCAGCACTGTACATCGCCATCGATACCTACAGCATTGCAAGGGCCTGTCGCCCAGTTCGGCGTCGGCGCAGCGTGGCATCGCAGTGCAACGTTGCGCGGCACGGTTCACCACGGTGTAGCTGAACCTGTGGCACGGCATCATGATCACCGATGTCTTTAACATCACATATCCCTGTCCGCGTTCGTGGGTCCATCGTGTTGGGGGGGTGGGGGAGGGGGCGCGAATGGGGTATTGGAGGTCGTTGTGGAGTCGAGGTCGGACAGGGGCAGAGAGCGAGGGGGCGCAGGGGGGAGGGGACGGGCGAGGGGACCGGGTGGGGAGGGGGAGAGAGCGCAGGGGGAGGGGGAGGGGGCGCAGGGGGGAGGGGGAGGGGGCGCAGGTGGGGGGGGGGGGGAGGTGTGGGCTCGAAGGGAGCGAAGGGGAGGAGGAGGAGGGCGCAGGGGGAGGGGGACTGGCGGGAAGAGAACTGCGCAGGTAGTCGGCGGCAGGGCCAGCCGCCAGGAGCCGACTCGATCGATCACCTGCATTGTGCGCCCTCGATTCGGTGCTGCTCCATCGGGGCTTCGGCCAGAAGTCGCTCCCATATCTTGGGCACTCCGTGCCTTCCGGGAGGAGCGAGGCTCTGCGCGTGTGTGTATTTTTATATGTATATATATATATACATGCTATGTGTAGTTTATATTGCTAGCTTCTATATATATATATATATATATATATGTAGATAGATCTGTTTGTGTGTGTGTGTGTGTGTGTGCGCTGGGGGGCGCTCCCCCCCGTCGGAAGCCCCACGCCGACCCCCGTCGCGGACGCCCGGCGTGCGCCGAAGGCGGTGCGCCCCCCCCTGGTGTGGCGCGCCGGCGTGTCGAGCCTGAGTCCCGCTGGGGGGGCGGGGGGGCCCCACCACGCTCTTCACTACGGGGGATCCTTCTCTCTCTCTCTCTCTCCCACCCTGCCTCCCTTCCTCCCTCCCTCCCTCCTCCTCCTCCTCCTTCCTCCTCCTTCCTCCTTCCTCCTCCTCCTCCTGGCTCCTGGCTCCTGACTCCTGGCTCCTGGCAGGAGGACGAAACGGCCCTGGGCGTTTGTACTGGACGGCCCTGCCCTGCTTGCGTCCTTCGTGGGGTGCGTTTGCTGAATGACCTCGAGTGTCGGGGGGGGAGGAGGGCGAGGAGGAGGAGGAGGAGGAGGAGGAGGAGGAGGTGGAGGAGGAGCAGGAGGAGGAGGAAGACGGGGCGGCGGCGGGCGAGGGGGGTACTCCGCCACGGGTTTCCCCAGTACTGTAAGCTGGACACACACACATGACGCGGCCAGCCTGGGCGCGAGCTGGGTAACCTTTGGCCGCCTGTTTTTCCCGGCAAGGGCGTCGGCCCAGGGTTCTCTTTCAGTAATTTTATCCCCCTCCGGAATCGACTCGAAGAGGGCCGGCGAAATCGTTCTGTGATAAAAGACGAGGTCGAAGAGGGCCGGCAAATTAACATTTGAGGATGTCTCGAGCGAAACGCTGGTTTTTGAAATTCAGATCGATGAAGCAAGGTGAATCAGCATTTTCGTTTGTTGCGCATGTCTCGAGCGAAACGCTCGTTTTGCAGAATTTGTTGAGGGTGTCTCGAGGGAGCCGCTTGTTTCGGAGACTTCCAGGAACATGGACGCCCAATGATGCCCCAGGGGGCCCTCGGAGTGCTGACGCAGCGTAATTTACAAAGGATCGTGGCCCTGTGAGCGTGGACGCAGCTTAGTTTACCAGGGATCGTGGCCCGGGGAGCGCGGACGCAGCGTAGTTTACGAGGGATCGTGGCCCAGAGAGAGCGGACGCGGCGTAATTTAGGAGGGATCGTGGCCCTGTGAGCGCGGACGCAGCGTGATTTACGATTGATCGTGGCCCAGGGAGCGCGCACGCTGCGTAATCTACGACGGATCCTGGCCCCGGGGGGGTGGCTAAAGTGTAATTTGTTTGGGAACGTGGCCCTGGGAGCGCTGACACAGCGTAATTCACCAGGAAGCGCGGCCCTGGGAGCGCGGACGCAGCGTAGTTTACTACGCATCGTGGCCCAGGGAATGCGGACGCAGTGTAATTTACGAGGGATCGTGGCCCTGGAAGCGCGGACGCAGCGTAATTTACAATGGATCGTTGCCCTGGAAGAGCGGACGCAGTGTAACTTACGCTGGATCGTGGCCCTTCGGGGGCTGATACAAAGTAATTTAGTGGGGAATGTGGCCCTGGGAGCGCGGACACAGCGTAGTTCACTCGGGGGCGCGGCCCTGGCACTGGGTCAGGGACGTCCCGCGGCATGTTCCCTGACGAGTTCCCTGGCACGTTCCCTGGCGCGTTGCATGGCACGTGCCTTGGCACGTTCCGTGGTGCGTCCCATGGCGAGTCCCCTTGGCACGTCGCGCGGCGCGTCCCCTGGCGCATCCTGTGGCACATCCATTGACACGTTCCGTTGCGCGTCCCTCTGGCACGTCCCGTGGCGCGTCCCCATGGCACGTCCCCTGGCACGACCTCTGGCGCGTCCCTTGGGACGTTCCGCGGCGCGTCCCCCTGCCGTGTCCCCCTGTCAATTAGGTCTGGGGCAGCTACTATGTGCTCAGGCAGCTCGAGCTTTAGATCCAGATCAGTTCGGTTAAGGACTCGGATGCAAAGGGGGACGCGATCCACAACGCTATAAAGCACAATCGCGGCACGGGGCATCGATACGTCAAGATCGATACGCTCAGCGTTGCATTTGCGCGTCGCCCAATCAGGTGTCTTGAAAACGTTGCCATGCCTTACGTTTCTATATTCCTTTTTGGGTTCGTGTGTCGATCATGTTTCCGGAAAGCGCTCGGACCCAGGGTTCTTTTTTTGGATGTTTCCCCCTGGCCATGACATGAAGCGGGCCTGTGAATTTCCGCTGATAGAAAACGAGGTGACATCCAATTTGGCGTGGAAGCAATGGTGTCCCCTATCGCGGATCCTGGATGAATAACTGGGTCCGCAGACACACGTTTCCCTTGGTGAAAACCGGGGTGCGGAGCTTTTTGCGCAGAATCCATGTCAAACAACCAGTATGGAGATCTAAGAATTTTACAAATAATATGGAAAAGTAAACTTTTTGCGTGCCCGCTCGAGGATGGCGCGTCCCACGCATTTTGCGCAGAAGCCAAGATAAAACACGAGGTCAGGAGGCCGTATCAGAACATTGAAAATATACTTCTTGCGTGCCCGCTCGAGAATGGCGCGCCCTGCGCGCCGAATATCTGAGGATGTCTCGAGCGAAACGCTTGTTTTGCAGAGCTTGAGCGGCCTGGGCGCCCCTGGATGCCCAGGTGGTTCTGGGAGCCCGACCGCAGCGTAATTTACTGGGGCACGTGGCTCTGGGAGCGCGCGGACACGTCCTAATTCACGAGGGAGCGCGGCCCGGGGAGCGCGGACGCAGCGCAGTTTACGAGGGATCGTGGCCCAGGGAGAGCGGACGCAGCGTAGTGTACGAGGGATCCTGGCCCTGGCACGTCGCGTCGCGCGTCGCCTGGCACGTTTCCCTGGCGACACCGCTGCATGCAGCTGGTTTGGGCGCCGGCGCCGCGTCCGCTCTCTCCTCGACGCATAACCGTCTGTGGGGCCGGGAGATGCCGGGCAATAGCTTCGAGGTGGGGATTTACCCATCACCGCCGCCTGGGGGATTGATCTGCGCGGACCTCCACAGGCGGTCGATCTGGATCTGGATATGGATATGGACATGTATATGGATATTGGTACATGTGTATTCTCATACGCACCTCTCCGAGGGAGTAGAGCTCAGAGGCGATTAATGCGTACGCGGGGCGCCGCGTTTGCGATTTTTCTGGCCGTTTTGCTTGGGACATCCTCGAAATTCTGAAAATCGGTGGCACCCCTCACGCAGATCTTGACGTCAGGGTCCAAAAACACATGGGAATTTCAACATTCTAACATAACACCTTCAAAAACACATAGTACTTTCAATGATTTTGACCCCGATTCTCAGGGAATGGCGATTTCGCCTGAGACATCCTCCCAAAATCGAGCCCCGACGTACCTTCTGGATCCCAGACCCCGCCTCGGAGCCTCCTGGGGCCTCCTGGAATCTCCTGGGGCCCCTGGAGCTTTCTGTACCTTCTGGTACCCCAGACCCCGGGAGCCTCCTGGGGGTCTCCTGGAACCTCCTGGGGCCTCCTGCGGCCTCCTGGAGCCTCTTGGGGCCTCCTGGAGCCTCCTGGGGTCTTCTGGGGTCTCCTGAGGCCGCCTGGGGCCTCCTGGGGCCTCCTGGGGCCTCAGAACTACATGCACACACAGAGACACAAACCACACCCAACACATCACACGCTAGGCAAACATAACACACACAACACCTACAACGCACAGAAAACACGCACAACACAGAGCACACATCACACACAACACTCACAATCCCGGGGCCTCCTGGAGCCTCTTCCGGTATCCAAGCCGGGCCTCCTCAGGTTTCCTTGGGGGCCCTTGTACACACATCGCAAGGTGTGGCAACCCCACTTGCGCTCGAGTGCGACCTCGATCTTAGATTCTTCTGCGTTCACCTTCTGCCTCTTCCCCTTCTCTTAGGCACGCCCTGGCGGCGCCGCCCCAGCTTCCCCTTCGCCATCTCCGATCCTGCAGTCATGGTGTCTTCCTGCTTCAAACGCCCTTTCAGTTTTTTGTATGAACCTGGGCACACACGTGCCACTTGTCTATACATATATATACATATATATGTACACATATATATATATAGATAGACATACATATACATGTATGTATATACACATATCCGGGCCCCCAGGAGCCAAAACATATCCATATCCACCGCCTGCGGGGGCACCAGGACGTCGGCTCCCAGGCGGTGGACACGAGTCAATCTCCGCCTCGCAGGAGCAGCCGCCTGCGGCGGACTCGCTGACCCTCCCTGGCTGCCCCCTCCTCCCGCGCGTGCCGAGGAGAGGAGGAGCGAGACGATGATCAAGGGGGGAGTCCACCTCGCCGGTCCCGAAGGTGCTCCTGCAGCACCCGCAGGAGAGACGTCAGAAGCACCAGAGCGACCTGTTCCTGCTGAGGACGCTCTCCGACGTCAGCGTCGTGGTGGGCAGGAGTCGCGCCGTGCGGGCGCCGAGAGGGAGAGAGATGGCTCGGGACGGCAGGGGAGAGCTCTGGCTCGTGCTCACGGTGGACTGGTCCATCGCGTACCCTCACGAGCGACCAGCATGTCCATGTGCATGCCCTTGTGGTCTGGACTCCGAGGCGCGATCCCATGGATACGTGCTCTCAGGGACATCCTCCGCGCGGGGCCTCCGCGCAAGGTCCCCCTGTATCCACGGGGCTGCGACCGAGGAGTCCGGACGGCGAGGCCGTGGATGCGGGTATGCCAGAACCCACTGTCTCGGAGTCGTGCCCCGGGGTCGCGAAGACCTTCCGAGAAGTGGTGGACATGGATCTGTGCCCACCCCTGAGTCAAGTAAGGAAAAACCACCTGGACCCGACCGACAACTGGCGTTTACGAAACGGTCCTGGGCGTGTATACTAGACAGTCCTGCCCTGCTTGCTTCCTTCTTTGGGTGCGTTTACTGAATGACCTCGCGTGTCGGGGGAGGAGGAAGAGGAGGAGGAGGAGGAGGAGGAGGAGGAGGAGGAGGAGGAGGAGGAGGAGGAGGAGGAGGAGGGAGGAGGAGGAGGGAGGAGGAGGAGGAGGAGGAGGAGGAGAGGAGGAGGAGGAGGAGGAGGAGGGAGGAGGGAGGAGGAGGCGGAGGGAGGGAGGCGGAGGAGGAGGAGGAGGAGGAGAGGAGGAGGAGGAGGAGGAGGAGGAGGAGGAGGAGGAGAGGAGAGGAGGAGGAGGGAGGAGGAGGAGGGAGGAGGAGGAGGAGGAGGAGGAGGAGGAGGAGGAGGAGGAGGAGGAGGAGGAGGAGGAGGAGGAGGGGGAGGAGGAGGAGGGTGGATTTTCCGCCCACCCCTGAGGGCGGGAGGTGTCCCACGCCCTGCTCCTGCGGCGAAGCCGCCGCCAGGCCAGCGAGGCCACCTCTGCGTGGCGACCCGTCGGGCACCGCCTGGGAGCTCCCGAGCGAAGTGAACCCCACCCTCCCCCTCAGAAATCGTGGGGGCGTAGGGGCTCCCTCGGTTCGCATGTGGCCCCTTACATACTCGGAAACTGGAGCATATACATTACCAGTGGCGGGCTGTTTTTCAGTCCCAGGTGTTTTTTTTGAGGTTCGGGGGCGACGTCGGGGTGGTGTACACTTTTTCTTTCCGCTTCCCCGGGGAACAGCGACAAATGTACACACCAGGGTCCCATATTCACCAGGATCCGCTTTCCTGTGCAAGTGTCAGTAGATGACCGGAAAAAGCGTCGGTGTATAGAGTTCGGTTCCCTACATACCGTGCGGTGAGTCGGTGGGGATTCGGGGTCACTGCACGGTTCTGGGACTCGAGTCGTACTCCGAGGACATCTCGGGCGACTGGGGCATCCGAGGTCCGAAAACCGTGCGGTGACGGACCGTGCGGTGAGGTCTTGGGGGATTTCGAGGTCACCGCACGGTCTGTCGCCGCACCGTTTCGGGACTCCAAAATGTCCCTCGCCAGGAGGAGTATTCAAGAATAGTCAAAACACAGTCTGGGGACGATTCCTGGACCATTCTTGATCATTTTTGAATATGTTTTGACTATTTTTCATTTTTCGTCCAAAGTCCGCCTGCAGGAGGACATGCCCGACCTAACACCAGTCGTCTTCACTTCTTGAGGAGCTCTCGTGGAGCCAATTTGGACCGTCTTGGGGCTGCCCCGGGCTCCTGTGGGGCAGTCCGACCGAGAGGTCGAGCGAGGGTATCCTGGATTCCTAGCGCCGCCAGCCGCGCCCTCCGCACTGCCGCACTCGCCGCCGCCGTCGTCGCCGTCGCCGCCGTCGGTCAGACGGTCGGTCGTTTATCGACGTCGCCGTGGCCGCTGCCGCGTCTCGTCGCCGCCATCGCCGTCGCCGCCGCCGCCGCCGCCGCCTTTGCCGCCGCCGCCGCCGCCGTCGTCGTCGCCGCCGCCGTCGTCGTCGTCGTCGTCGTCGTCGTCGTCGTCGTCGTCGTCGTCGTCGTCGTCGGTGCTCTCTGCGCGGTGCGCGGCCTGCGCGGTGGTCGCCGCCCCCTCCCCGGGCCCCGCCCAGGAGGCTCGGGGCCCCGGCCGCGGAGCCGGGGGAGGTCGGCGGGGCAGGTCTGCTGAGGCTCCCCGTTGACAGAAGCTCGCGCTCCAGCTCGGTGGCTGGCGCTGCCTCCGCCGTGTATTTTTCGGAGGTGGATAGGCCTCCTCCTCCTCCTCCTCCTCCTCCTCCTCCTCCTCCTCCTCCTCCTCCTCCCCCTCCCTCGTCCTCCTCCTCCTCCTCCTCCTCCTCCTCCTCCTCCTCCTCCTCCTCCTCCTCCTCCTCCTCCTCCTCCTCCTCCTCTCGGAGGTGGATAGGCCTCCTGCCCTGACACGTCGATTGAGGAACTGGCCGTTTTCGGTTCGCGAGAGGGCGTCGCGGCCGTCATTCTTGCGGGTCCAGGTCCGTCGGTTTCGGTCCCAGGTAGTTTTCACTAAGGGGAGGTTTGCGAAAGGGAGGTTTGTCCACCGCCGACTTTTCTTTTTCCCGGAAATGGCGTGGGCCCAGTATTGTTTACGCCCGGTTTCGACTTGAAGAGGGCTGGCGGAATCCTTTGCCATAAGAGACGAGGTGAAGTCCAATTCGTCGTGGAAAGCATGCGTTTCGCGCGTGCCCGCTCGAGGAAAATGTGCCCCCGATCTCGGGTCCTCGATACATAACGGGGTCCGCAGGCACACGTTGTGCTTTGCAAAAAAGGAGTGCGGAGCGCTTTGCGCAGAATCCGAGATAAAACACGAGGTCTGGAGGCCTTCAGGTATCAGAAAATTTTGAATCGACTCTTTGCGTGCCCGCTCGAGGATGGCGCGCCCTGTGCGCGGAGGATGTCTCGAGCGAAACGCTTGTTTTGCAGAACTTGAGCGGCCTGGGTGTCCCAGGATTCCCAGGTGGTTCAGGGAGCCCGAACACAGTGTAATTTACTGGGGAACGTGGCCCTAGGAGCGCGGACACGGCGTAGTTCGCGTGGGAGCGCTGCCCTGGGAGCGCAGACGCGGCGTAGTTTACGAGGGATCGTGGCCCAGGGAGCGCGGACGCAGCGTAATTCACGAGGGATCTGGGCCCTGGGAGCGCGGACACAGTGTAATTTACGATGGATTGTGGCCCTGGGAGCGCGGACGCAGTGTAATTTTCGAGGGTTCCCTGCCCTAGGGGGGCGGACAAAGTGTAATTTATTGGGGAACGTGGCCCTGGGATCGCGGACACGGTGTAGTTCGCGTGGGAGCGCGGCCCTGGGAGCGCGGACGCGGCGTAGTTTACGAGGGATCGTGGCCCAGGGAGCGCGGACGCAGCGTAATTCACGAGGGATTTGGGCCCTAGGAGCGCGGACACAGTGTAATTTACGATGGATCGCGGTCCTGGGAGCGCGGACGCAGCGTCATTTTCGAGGGATCCTGGCCCTAAGTCAGGGACGTCCCGCGGCACGTTCCCTGACGCGTTCCCTGGCGCGTCCCCTGGCGCGTCGCCTGGCACGTTCCCCTGCACGTTCCGTGGCGCGTCCCGTGGCGAGTCCCCCTGGCACGTCGCGCGGCGCGTCCCCTGGCGCTGCGCATCGCGCTCGTTGAGATGCTCGGAATCGTTCCCGTGTCTCGCAGTTCTGAAGCCTTCTCCAGGTTCGTGGGCCGACCGTGTTCCGTCGTCCCAGCCACAGCGGCGCGGCCGCATGCGCCGTCTGACCCCCGAGGCGGGTCCGCGGGTTCTCAGGCAGAAGGGCGTGGTCCGAAGAAGCCTGGAAGGCGAGCCCCCTGGCGAGCTGCCGTCTTGCACGGGGGCCGCGGCGCCGGACGAGACGTGCCAGGGCAGTGCCGAGGACGGGCTGCCGAGCATTCATTGCAGATGTACAGTCCTTGGGTCGTTTCTTTCCACGTCGATGTGCTCGGTGTCTCTGGGCTAGTTCCCATGTTGCCTGTCCCTCGTGAGCAGAAACCTCCCCTCTGTCTTCCCCCTCCCTCTCCCTTTTCTCTATATCTCCTGACGCCCCTCCACCTCTCCCGCTCTTGCCTCCAGAGTTCTTCGTTCCGTGTACGAATCCGTGACGCTTCGCGTATCCCCACCATTGATTAGTCTCTGCGTAGCCCGCTTGGACCTGACTCGCCGCTGGCGCGTAGGCCCGCGGCCGCTGAAAAGCAGTATCCCCACCAGCCCATCCAGAAACGATGCGCAGGCGAGTTGCTTCTCATAGTCTCCTCGGATGCCTCTTGGAAGCTTTTTGGCGGCCTCTTGGAGCGTCTTGGGGGCCTCTTGGCGGTCCGGGGGCCCTCTTGGAGCGTCTTGGGTGCCTCGGGGAGCCTCTTGGGGCCTCTTGGGTGCATGGGGGGCCCTGGCCCCCCCACTCAGATAGAGCGTCGTTGACCCCCAGGCTGACGGCGCGGTGCCGGCGTCCGCGGCCAACGTGGTGGCATCGGCGGAGGGTGGCCCCTTCCCTCCCCTTCCCTCCCCCCCGCTCGGGCGGCGGCGGCGGCGGCGGCCTGGTTGGCGCTCCCTCTTCCTCCAGGGTGGGTGGGTGGTCTTCGGGCTGAGGCTTAGGCAGGGCGCCGGCCGGCAGCGCTGCACTGCCACGGCGGCCTCTGAGCAGGTTGACCCAGCGTGCCCCGGGCAAAGCCCGGGGAGCATGCGGCAAGGCCAAAGGACGCCTACCGCATTTCATTCAATAGGCCTCTTGGGGGTCTCTTGGGAGCCTCTTGGAGGCCTCTTGGGCGCCTCTTGGGGTCTCCTGGACGCCTCTTGAGGCCCTCTTGAGGCGTTCTTGGGAGCCTTGGGAGCGATCTTAGGGCCATCTTGGAGGATATCGATAAAAGATGGGAGCGGCAATTACGTTCCACCCTCGGGAGCCCCCCAAAAGCGCCTCTTGGGCCCCTCTTGGGGCGCTCTTGGAGCGCTCTTGGGCGCCTTGGGGCCGTCTTGGGGCTCTCTTGGGCCTCTCTTGGGTTAGTGCTGTCTTGAGGCTTCGAAAGGCCATCGGAAGCGAACAGGCGAGAAGGCACAACTCATGAATTTTCTGTAGGTCTTTTCAGGATTTTGGCCTCCCGGCGGTCTCCTGGGGAGCCTCCGTGGCCACTCGGAGCCGTCTTGGAGCGGTCTTGGGGCCTCTTGGAGCATCGTGGGAGCCAGATTGAGCCATCTTGGGCTATTTTGAGCCATCTTGGAGGTCATCTTGGGCTCTCTGAGGCCCTCTTCGAGCCATCTTGAGCGATCTTGGATGCTCTGACCGCTCGCGGGGCGCTCCGTCCAGGTCCAGGGGATGGGGGTAGGGGGAGGGGTCAACCTTCGCACCCGCCCGCAAGCCGTCTTGCTCACTCCCACCCGCCCTCCCAACACGTACGTAACACTCGGGAGTCGGCATATCGCGGAAAAACGCCGCAGACGCCACGGGTTCGGATGCACCAGACCCTGGAGGCCCAAGCGTGCCAGGTGCGCCAGGTGCGGCACGTGCTCCACGTGCGCCCAGTGTTACACGTGCTTCGGCCGCGCCAGGTGCGCCAGCCACTGGGAACCAGTGGGGGCTCTTGGGACCGGCTTTGAGCTTTCTTGGCTGATTTTGGAGCCATGTGGAGGTTTCGAAATCCCTTTCGGAAACGGCAAGGCGACAAGGCAGCAGCCTCTGTTGTGTCAAATCAGTCGGTTGACCACCTGCGCCCAGAAGGCAGGTGGGATCTGCTGGCACCCCAGCCGTCCCTGCAAAGTACAAATGCAAAATGTTCGCGGGGCGGCTGCGCATGCTCCAAATGTGGAGGCAGAGTGCGTTTTTTTATATTGTTTTTTGAGATGGATGGTTGGGGGGTGGCCCTCATGGGGTTGGCATGGTTCCGGGTTGGGGAGCCTCTCTTGACCACCTACGCCTAGAGGGCTGGTGGGATTTCGGCCACTTTCGGCCCAAGATGGCTCAAGTCGGCCCCAAGAAAGCACAAGAGGCCCCCAAGACGGCCCAAGAGGCCTCCAAGGCGGCCTAACATACCTCCAGGACGGCTTCAGGGAGTCCCAAGCGGACCCCAAGACGGTCCAAGAGCGTTCCAAGCGAGCCCAAGACGGCCTCAAGACGGCCAGAGAGGCCCTCAAGACGCTCCAAGAGGCTTCCATAAGGATCCCCAAATGGTAAACATTGTCCCGTTCCCTTAAGAAGACGTCTTCAGGTCTCTCCCTGCTCTCCCTGCTTCTACCACGCCAGCTCCTGCTCGTGCTGCTGCTACAGCTCCGCCTGCTTCCGCATCATCGGTCTGGACAAGGACGCGATCAATCCATGATTTTGCGCGTCTCCGTCGCACTTGGCAGGGGCATCCTCACCGTGTCTGGGCGTGGAGATTGGAGCCTGAGATTTGCCACGTTCTTCGAGAAAAGGGGGATTTTCTATGGCCCGCTGTTGCTCTTGATGCATCTGCTTTGCCGCAGCATCATGAACATCTGTCTATGTCACCAGCACTGATCCAGAGCACAGTCTCGCCACCATCATCATCTGAGCGGCTCCCCCGTGTGGACCTTGAAGGCCGAGCCAGCTGCCTCCGTTCCCCTCCGCTGCAATCTGCAGCCTGTGCCCTTTCCCGACTGTGCAGCAAGCGATCGGCCAAGTCCTGCAACCGTCATTTGGGGGTCAAGCTCTCCCTGGGGACCACAGTCGGCGGATGATAAGGGGATTCAAAGCGACGGGGATGGATGGGTGGGAACGATAGGATGTCAGACGTGGCGAGACCGCGCCCAGCTTGTCCCCTCCCCCTGTCTCCTCGCTCCTCCTCTCCCCCTCCCATTCTCCCCCCCCCCTCCCTTCCCTCCCCCCTCCTCCCAGGAGGAGAGAGTGGAGCTGGACCTCTCCAGGGCTGTGCTGCTGTGGCCCGCGGACGACGCCATCCAAGACCTGCGGAACCTCTGGGAGCCCGGTGCCAGCCCGGAGACCTCCTCGCCCATGCCGCGCTTGAGATTCGACACGATCGTCGCTCTGGACGCCACGTGGCAGTACGCCCGGGAAATGTCGAGAGGCTGCGCCGCATCTCTGCGGCTGCGCCTCCCGTTCCACGGCGTCGGGGGAGAGCGCCGTGTCGGACTCGGGCGTGACGCGCGCGCGGCGTTCCGCGCAGAGCGGGAGAAGCTTAACAACTCGCATACGGCGTTTCGCGAGGCGGCGGATGCGTTTCTCGGCTCCCAGGGCCTCCCTGGCGCCCAGCGCAGAACAGTGCGACGAGTGGGTGGGTGAGGAATTGGGCATTGGGTCGATGGTGGTTTGTCTCGTCTCGTTGGCCCCGGGTCCCTCCCAACCTGGCGGCCTTGCACCGGCGACAGAGCCAGGCTGCGCGGTCTGGCGGACTCGCCTCTTTGCAGAAGGTCAGTGGCGCACGCGCGGTTCTCAAATGGGTCAACGGTCCCGCGGGATGGGGACTGCTGCGCGGCAGCAGTACTCGGCCAGTTAACCAGATACTTGGGAGCGGTTGGCGAGGGGCAGGGCTTCGGGGAAGGCCATGGCAAGGCAGCTTCCTCCCCATTGCTGTCCACTGGGGGAGCCTGGGAGTGTCTATGGCTTTTGGTCGGTCTGCAGTATAGGGATCCCTTGCTCCAGGAATCTAAGCTGCTGGGGAAAAGGAGTCCACGTGGCAGTCTATGGCGGGCCTCAACGGAGATCGGAGGTGACAGGGGACGGGGTGAGATCGCAGTGGAACGGAGAGCCCCTCCACCCAGAGATCGGTTTCGGTTTCGTGTTCGTGTCGTGCGTGCGGGCGAGGCGAAGCTGGGTGGGCGCGCGAGAGGGATGATGCTGCCGTGGCTAGGGGCTGTGGAGCCGGTTGTCCGCCCCCCTCACGGCCCGAATTGGCCGGGGGTGTCCCATCGGTGGCGAGTCGGTGTCCCGTCAGTGTCTCGTCGGTGTCCTGTCGGCGGCACGGCGGTGTCCCGTCGGTGGCGCGGCGGTGTCCCGTCGGTGGCCTCGGGGTATCCCGCCGGTGGCGCGGCGGTGAGATTGATAGGGAGATAGTGAGATCGTCTGTGAGGTCTGTTGTGAGGTCGATAGTGAGATCTGTTGTGAGATCGACCGTGAGATCGCTCGTGAGATCTATAGCGCGATCTACAGTGCGAGCGACAGTGAGATCGACTGTGAGATCGATTGAGATATCGAATGTGAGACCGATAGTGCGATCGATGGTGAGATCGGGTGTTAGGTCGATAGTGAAACCGATCGTGAGAACATATGATCGATAGTGTGTCCAAATGTGAGATCGATAGTGAGTTCAATTGTCAGATCGATAGTGAGATCGATCGGGAGATCGATAATGAGATCTGTTGTGAGATCGATCGTGAGATTGCTTGTGAGATCGATTGTGAGTTCGATTGTCGAATCGAATAGGAGATCGATTGTGAGGTCGATCGTGAGATCTGTTGTGAGATCGAAAGAGGGATCGATTGTGAGATCTGCTGTGAGATCGAGAGTTTGATCGATGTGAGAACGATTGAATGGGACGTTGGTCCCCCTTCCCCCCCGCCGAACATCCTCATCACCCGAAGGGTGGTCGTATAGGTAGGTATTCGCGTGTGGCCCACCGACCTTGACAAACAACCCTGGCTGTACAACCTTTTCTGGCTGCAGAGTCGGCTTCTTGGCCCGACATCTCCAGACGTGCCCAGGAGCTCCCAGTGTCCTCTGGCGCAGTAGGACCAATTGCAGGTCAGGTGAAGGATGAGGAGGAGGAGGAGGAGGAGGAGGAGGAGGAGGAAGAGGAGGGAGAGGCGGAAGAGGAGCATGATGATGCTGCTGCTGCTGCTGCTGCTGATGATGATGATGATGATGATGATGCTGATGCTGGTGATGGCGATGATGCTGCTGATGATGATTCTGATGATGCTGTTGATGATGCTGTTGATGATGGTGATGATGATGCTGATGCTGCTGATGATGATACTGATGATGATGATGATGCTGGTGATGGTGATAGGTATTGCGATGGTGGTGATGGTGGTGGTGGTGATGCTGATGATGTTGATGATGATGATGCTAATGATGATGCTGATGATGCTGCTGATGCTGATGATGGTGATGGTGATGGTGTTGATGATGATGACGATGATGATGATGACGATGGGGATGATGATGATGATGCTGATGATGCTGCTGCTGATGATGATGCTGATGAT
>CAUYUJ010005224.1:112510-115412 GCA_963575745.1 Prorocentrum cordatum
GCCTGCTCGCAGAGGCCAGACAAAAACACATGTCTCGGTGTAATTTGTCGTAGACCCCCCGCGACGGATCCAGACCATTCGCGAGTAGTGCCTTTACGAGTAGTGGAACGCGCCCGTGTACCTACGTCACCACCTCCGTTGGCAGACCTCGTCGGGCCAGCTACCCTGGCCTTGGCCCCTCCGCCCGTGCCAGAACCCTCCCAGCACGGCGAGGCTCGCAGCCTTTTGTTCTGTCTCGAGCAGGCCGTCCAACAAAAGTTGTCGCCTCGTCGCCACTACCCATCGGTCGTTGAACGTAGGTACGCAAATGACGTGCATCCAAGATTAAGTGTTCGACGATTTCTTCAACATTTGAGGGCCCCACCCGGTATGTCGAGTACTACTTCATCTGAGTTTCGGCGCTCCGGTGCCCCCGCCGAGATCCTAGTGGGCCGTCCCTCGGGACGTATCCGGCGCCAGTCCTGTCGTGTCTTCGAGAAGTAGGTACTTCTTACTTCAATGATCAAGTGGCTTCACCTTTCCCGTCCTCTTTCTTAGGGGGCGGTCGGACACCCAATCTGTTTTCAACGCCTTCTTACTTCTGTTTCTACCTATTTCTTCCGACCGATGGGTAAACGTTTGATATCGCCACCGCCCCCTTGGCCAGCAGTCCCAGGTACCGCCCCGCTGAAGGCCGACCGAGCGCGCGTGATGGCCAGCGTCTGCGGAGGATTGCTGGATGTAGGCCTGATCTTACCTCTGGACGTGACGAGTCTAGCTGCCCGTCACCGAGGTCCGCGTTGTACTCCACTCTCCTGTAGTCCGCGTCCTCGCCGACGCCGCAGTCGCAGTTTTGCGATTAGGATTTCACCGTCAGATGCGTCGGTAGAATTCGTCGCCGTTGACAGTGAGGATCTGGCCGATGAGGCGAGGGGCGAGCCCAGCCTTGCCTGGCAGCACGTGCGGGGGGGCAGCAGAATGCTTGGGGCCGCAGGCTCCGTGCTCCTTCGCCACTTCGAAAGTTGCATGTCTGAAGTATGTTAGTTCATCAGGCTGTGCGATCCCCTGTGGAGCTCGATCTGTCCCGGTGGAACGATCGCAGATCTTGGTTGTCGTCGCCGAAGGCCGAGCGAACATCCGCCAAGATCTGCGGCAAGCCCGACTGCTTCGCCTCCATCCCTGGCGCGACGACTGCATCGCGACCCAGCGCGTTGTTCGCTTCGTCGAGTGTTGGCGCGGATCGCAGCATAGGCAAGCACACCGCGGGCGTATTAACCGCGCTGGGCTGTGTAGTCATTGCGGGCAGTAGTCTCATGCGAGTTTCAAGGACTCATGACAGCGTGGACGAGCCGCGACGAGCCACGTGAAACGTCGAATGGCCCATCAGCTAGCGGCTAGGGAGAGAGCGGCGAGGGGACAGCATGGGGGAGGAGGGGACGAGGAGGAAGAGGAGGGGTGGCGATGCACTTGGGGCGGCTGGAGGGGCGAAGGGGGCGGTGAGGGAGGGACGGAGGGGAGGGATGGAATTGGGCGGGGGATGGACGGGGGCGGCGAGAACGAGCCCGGGGTGAAGGCAGGGTAGGGCCGGGTGAGGGCGGGGTCTGTGAGGTCCTGGGCGAGGAGCGAGGGCCGGCAGGGCACAACACAGAGCAGAGCAGTCGCGGGGGCCCGCCTCCCACGCAGGCCGGGGTTCCTGGTGCGCAAGCCCGAGCGCCTGCCAGGGGACGTTCAAGGCAGGGCGCCCTCTCCCTCCCCCCACAGCATTAGCAAACAGACATCAGCGCAATATCAGGGCAGCAAGGCCGAGGCATAACGGCAGCATCGCGATAAGTTTATCAGAAGCCGAGGGCAAGCCACCCGTGACCCGCCAGAACAGGTACCACCTTCGGGCCAACAGTGCAACAGTGTCGAACAGATCGGCGAGGCATGTAAGTCCGTATCCTCCCCTGCCACACCCAGGAGTACTCCCGCGGCTTATGCTGCGCTCGTGTCCGCGCTTCTTCTTGCGCTGTCTGGTGGCACTGCTTGCTGGCTCCTGGCTCGTTCCCTTCTTGCCCGTTTTCCGTCGCTTCTTTCTCTTGCGTTTCATGCGAAGGCCTTGCGGCCAGTGCCGCCCTCTGAAGGGGTACGACGACGGTGGCGGCGGCGGCAACGACGGCCACGCTGACGCGGGTTAGAGTCTTGAAATATGCTTCTTGGGGTGTCTTCGGAGCGCTCTCGGGCGCCTCTGGGGGGGCAATTTTCGTCTCCGTTGAATCGATCACTTTCGCTCCTGCCTGCGGTATTTAATCTCCATCCGCCCGCCGCTGCGGGCGTTGGGCTCAAGCCTCTTGATGCCCCTCAAAGGAGGTGGTAGCTGGATTTCGGCGGAGTGCCGTTCGCGCCCAGCCGTGCGCAAAAGGAGAGTGCGCGCCTTCCGCGCGCGAGCCGCAATGTCATCCATCAGCGTCAAGGGAGAGCTTCTGCAGAACATCCTCGTAACGGGATCCCCCTGAGCTAGTAGAAGACGGACATGTGTCAGGTTTGTCTTGCAGGCATTTTTGATCATCTGATCAAGTTCAGGTTAACAGCCGAAAAATAGCAGGCAGGGCTCCCCCTGCGTCGACCGAGATCACAGCTTCCACCGTGACCGCAGTGCAGCTGGTGTTTGTGTGTGTGTGTGTGTTGTGGTGGTGGTGGTGGTGGTGGTGGTGGTGGTGGTGGTGGCGGGTGGGGTGTGTGTCCCCGTCGGTCTGCTGTGACCGTCGCCCGCCCCCGTCGGGCGGAGCGGCCTCCGGCCCCAGACCCCCCCTCTTCACGAGGTCCACGCCGCCATCGGATCACCCGGCGGCGGCCCCGCCGTGACGCTGCGCGGCGCGCCAGGTGGAGGAGGAGGAGGAGGAGGAGGAGGAGGAGGAGGAGGAGGAGGAGGAGGAGGAGGAGG
>CAUYUJ010005224.1:115512-128012 GCA_963575745.1 Prorocentrum cordatum
TCCTTATCCTCCTCCTCCTCCTCCTCCTCCTCCTCCTCCTCCTCCTCCTCCTCCTCCTCCTCCTCCTCCTCCTCCTCTGCTCCCCGCCAGGGCCCGCCGCCCGCCTATGCTGCCAGGGCCCGTTGGGCGCCTCCGCTGCCCGCCGCCCGCTGCCCTCCGCCACGGCCTCCCGAGGGGCCGGCCGGCGCTGCCCCCGCGAGGGGGGGTCGGTGCAAGGAAGGGCGGGGTCCCGAAGGATGGGGTCCCGAGGGCGGGGAGGCGCCTCGTCCTCAGGACCCCCCGTCCCTCGGGTCCCCGTCTTTGAGCCCGCGAGGGGGCATTTCCGGAGACACTTCCCCCAATCCCCCCTCGGCCGTTTTTCTCGGGGAGGTCCGCGTCGAATTGATCAGACCCCCGCCACCGGTTGGGCGACGCGTCCCGCGGGGCAAGGCCTTGCTGCCCTCCGCGGGCTGCCGCGCGCTCGGGGACTGCGCCAGAGACGACCGGCCGTCTCTTTTTTTCCACGGACACCCCCCCAGGCCAGAGGGGTTTCGGGAGGGACGCTTTGGATGATTTCGAACATCACCCTTCTTGACGGACTGCCCTGGGCAAGGGTCTCATGGTGTGTTCTGAGAGGGTCGATTTGCAGACTGACGTTTTCTTTGGGGGCGATCCTGAGTGGGGAACCTGTGCGGTTCTGAAGCATACCCCCCTCACCTTCACCCCTGTCCACTGGCCGGCTTCCAAGGCCGATCCTCGGTCGCCCCACTTGTTGCTGTTTTTGTTTGTTGTTGCCCTCGTTAGCTGGCTGCCCGTGGATTGGCCGAGCGGCTCGTGCCCCGCCTTCGTGCGCCCGAAACGTGCTTGTGCGTGCGTGTGTGTGTGTGTGTGTGTGTGTGTGTGTGTGTGTGTGCGTGTGCCTCGCAGCTGCGGTCCTGCTCGACATGTGGGTCCAGGCGTGGTGCTGGGCATGGTGCGACCATGCGACGCCGTATATCCTCTGGCCGCCGATTTCAGATAGTCGTTCGCCACCACCAGTCCCCGAGTTCCAGTCTTGATCTAACTGTCTGTGCAGATGTGGTGGGCGAGGCTGCTGTGCTAGCGAAGCTCAACTTCGAGATGTGCCTCACTATGATGGCAGCATCGTGTTGACTATGCCAGGTTGTAGCTTCCCTCATGCTGTCCAAACTAGTTGCCTGGGCGCTCGAACTTCTTCTGTGCAAGAGGGCAAGCGGCAATCTGGCTCCCGCGGCCGGGTTCCTCGAGGATGTCCTTCCCGGTTTCTTTAGGTGCCCTATCCGTGTTTGAAGGGCTTCCCCCCTCTGAGAAGCAGAGATAGGGGATGCGAAGCGATCGCAACGCGAGGACATTGATCGAACTACCAAGTCGTGCAACTTGATACACAGGCTTGAACCAACGCGGAACAATGCAAAACCATTCAGCGCAATGTAAAGCAACGCAGTGCATGTCAAGTCAAAGTACATGACATCATTCCACAGCAGTGAAGTTCAAAGAGAAAACGCAGCAACTACAGCGAACCCAACTGCTGCAAGGCAGCACACACTGCTGCACCTCATTGCGCAGCAGATCAAAGCTTTGCAAGGTACCGCGAAGCAGTGCAGAACATGAAGGCCTCCCACGATGGCGCGAAGTTGTTCGCGCTTCGCGGTTCGCGGTCTGCCCCCCCCTCGTCCTCCTCATCCCTCGTATTCGTCATCGGGCTGCGCGTGTTTCTGGTCCTGTCTTGGCCCTGATGCTCCTCGTATGCGAGACAGCGTCAGTCAGACCGCGGCCTGCGCTTCACGCGCTCCTTCTGGCCTCGGCAGAGGTGCCCCCTGAACTCACCCGCCGCCGCGCTCGGTGCCGTCCTTTCAGCGCTCCTCCTCCTCCTCCTCCTCCTCCTCCTCCTCCTTCCCCTCCTCCTCCCTCCTCCCTCTTGCTCCTCCTCCTCCTCCTCCGCCTTCTCCTCCTCCTCCTCCTCCGCCTCGTCCACCCGGCAGAAGGCTACTGCACCGCCGAGGCGGTGGCGCTGTTCTTGGACCAGGTGGAGAGCTCAGGGCCCCAAGCGGCGCCACCTCCGCCGCACGGCAGACAGCCTGAGCAGGACTGCCCTGGGCCAGCGGGGGGGGCGCTCGTGACCGCAGCCGGTGGACGAGGGTACGCAAGGGTCCCCATCCAGGTGACGCCTCTCTCCTGTTTGGGGCTTCGGGTGCGTGGGGTCCTCGTCGCCATGCTCGGGTTTGCCTGGACATGCTGGTCCTTACGGCGTCAACGATAAAGATGGGCGGTTGATCCTGGACGGAACCCGTTTGGGGGTTGAACAATCGCGCATGGGCGAGCAGGCGTGCTTACAGTCAACACTAATGGTAAGGATGAGCGACTTTCCAAGGTTACCCTCGCATTTCTCCCCTTCGGCCCATCCTTGGCCACTTTCGCTGGCCGCGGGCCGCTCGAAAAGTGCCGACATGGCCTTCCAAGGCCCTTGTATCCTTGTCGCGCATCCTTATTGCTGAGGCCTTACGACTGGTGCCGCCGACCCTGGAGGCCTCGGCCCTCGACGGAAATGGGAGGGAGAGGGCGGTATTCCAAGGCCCTTGCGTCCTAGTCGCGCATCTTTGTTATACGTGTTGACTGTAGTGTGCCCTGACGGGCTGCAGTCTCTGCTGTTTCGGGGCAGGCCCGCGCGTGTTTTGGAAGTGCTGTCAGTATCTCAACCCAGCGCCTGACTCGCATCTCTATGAAGGGTGGCCCTGCGCAGCACAGTGGAGCTTGCCGATCAACCGGGAGGCAGGAGACTTTGCGCTCTCCCTCGTCCGCCGTTGCGCGAGCCTTCCCATGTGACAATTTGGGGATGTCCATGTCACAACAGACTCGATCGAGTCGCTTTGAAACGCGGTTCGCGACGTTTTTCCTGACATTTCAGGCTGAGTATTTCGAAGAGTTGGGTCAGTGCCTGCCCGCATGATGGGATTGTGCGCTCATGTGTGCTAAAACACCGAGGGTACCCAGCCACCACGCGAGCCTTGAAATTCTCCAGCGCGGCTTCGTACTGGCGCTCAGAATCAGCGGGCGGTGCTGCTGGAGGCATGGCGTCAGTCCTGTGGCCCTCTCCTTCTCCTCCTCCGTCAGGCTGATCTTTCGCGAAGGTACGCAGTAGAACCATGATTTTGCCACGGGCCTGATGGTTATTCGGAGCTCGCCCAGAAAGGCTCGTAGAAGATTATTGTGCCGTCCTGCAGCTCTGCGCTGATGTAGCGTGGCGTGGCCGTGACACTGCCTTGCATGTTTGTTGCGATGCCGACAGGGGGGTATTCTGGCTGCTTGTTGGAGTCTCATTGGAGATCTCTTGGCGCCTGCTGGGCGTCTTGGGGCGTCTCGGGCTCGGTAGTTCTATCAGGCTCCCAGAAGGTCGCCTTGACTGATCTTGGGGCAGTCTTGGATCCCGCTTGGGGCGGTCTTGTTGTGTCCTTCATGGTTCTCTCTTAGTCTAGGGGACTTCGTGGGGCTGTCTTGCGCTGTCTCATGGGGCCCTCTGCGACCATCTCGAGGAGGCCGAGCCATCCTCTCCAGAAGAGCATGGGACGCAGGTACGATTGGAAACACATCCTCCCGGGGCCCTGATGCGGGCTTACCGGAACCATCTTGGGGCCTTCTTGGTTGGCTTGGGGTTTCTCCAGTGCACTTTCTGCAGGAGGGAGGGTGAGGAGGAGCAAGGCCTGATGAGGAGGAGGATGAGGGGGCCTCTTGGCTTAGGGTTTTGACCGACTTGGAGCTCTTTCGGCAGTCTTGGGGCACTCTGCGGTCGTCAAGCGTTTGGTTTGGGGCCGTCCTGCGGCCATCCCGTGGCAGAGGAGCGCGCCGGACGGCAGCGGGTAGGGCAGCCGTGGTCCACTCTGCTTGCCGTCAGGGCACTGACATACAGTGGGGGCCCATGCCAAGAAACACCCTGCTTGCCCGTAGCGTGTTGGCTCAAGCCATCTTGGTCAAGCCATTTTGACTCAAGCATTGCGGCTCAGGCCGTTGTAGTGCAATCCTCATACATCACCACCTAGTGTATATCATACACACAGGCAGTATCCTCTTGCGCCGTTCTGTAGGATGGCAGTCCAGAAGGCACGCCTGACCTTGCGCTGGGTGGCGCCGCTTCTCTGCAGCCTGTCCGCCGCGACCCATCAACCTGGGAGCAGAGCGTGCGAGGATTACGCTGGGGAGTACCAGGTGATGTACGGTGGGCATCTGGATGAGCATGGTAACATGTTCATTTCTTGCGACTGCACCGTGACCCAGCCTGGATGGTTCACTGATAGCCTTCATTTTACTGGTGTATCGTCCCAGTGCCACAACGACGACTCGTCTTTCTACATCCTGAACGCGCACGGGCCGAGCTTTTACGAGTGTTTGCATGTGAGTGGCACTACGATCTCAGGCAATTCTTATTCCAGTGAGCACGCAGATCATACGGTGACAATCGAGTACCCGCTGGTACGCCGCGACATTTGTAACCCTTGCAACGAGTTGTGTTCCATCTGCGGGCAGGGCCAAACTTGCGCGGAAGCCATCAAGTGTCAGATGGACAAGTTGACGAGCGGCTTCGGCTCGAACAACCCTGGCGATGATGGGGCCCTCGAGGATGCCTGCAGCGTGGGTATCGCCGCCGTCAAGGATGAATGCTCGGCGTGCGACAACTGCACCGAGTGCTCCGTCGCGCGGCTGTTGGACGACGCGCGCAGGGACAGCCACGCGGCGGCGCAGGCGGGCACCCTCGCGGCGGCCTCCGCCGTGGCGATCCCGCTGTGCCTCCTCGCGGCAGCCTCGGGCGCGGCCGCCGCGCTCGCGAGGCTCCATCGGCGCGCATGCGCGGCGCCTCTGGCCATGCCGACGGAGCTTGGCGCGCTGTCCGAGACCGAGAGCCAGTTGAGCTGATTGGCAGCGCCGGCTGTCTCCAAGGTCTGATACTGTTTCAGTCATACAGTCGACATCCATAACATGGGTGCAAGGTGATGATGCAAGACCCTTGGACGTCCCACTTGCCATTCAGAGCCTCGTGTGCGTTGGAGCAGATTGCAGGGTTGCGGTGATTAGTAGTCTGGTGCGCAGAGCCAAGTAGGCTGGCCACAAAGTTACCCGAACGAATGGGTTTGGTTTGCCTATGGATCCCATCGCGCGCTACCGCGCTGCTGTGCGTTCGACCCACGACGATCTCACAGCGGCAAAGCATTTGAACAGTTTTTGCCCATTGTAGGTCGAAGCCAATGGCGGAAGACCGACGGGCTCCTCCTCCGTCTCCCCCAGGGAACTCCTTCACCTCCCCTTTCCCTGATCGTTCCCAGGGGGTTTCCGGTTTATTTCGATTTCTCAGCCCCATGCAGGTGTGCAGATGAATCTCTTTACGTACTTTCGGGAGCTGTTCGCTCCGCCTTGCGTGCACACCCTTGGGCAGCCGACCAGATACGTGCGCGGCAGGCGGTTGCGTCTCTGGCGCGAGACCCCGCCAGTGCAGCTTCTCTCTCTTGACTGCAGAGGCGACAGTTAAACAAAAAGAAGCACCCTGCTTGCCTCGTACGGTCAGGGCACTGACATACAGTGGAGACCCATGCCAAGAAACACCCTGCTTGTCTCCAGGGTGCCCTGGGTTCCTTGGGTTTCAATGGTTTTGCCATGTGAAGCGTGATGTGCCTACACCAAAAGTCAGTGGACGCCCTGTAGTCTTAGGGTTGGGCTTCTTGTGGAAGGTTTCTTGTGGACTGGCCTTCACTGTAAGGACCACTTTGGGCTCAGGAGGTGCTCTGGTTGTCAGGCCCTTCGTTGGATCCAGGTCGGAGAGCCAGTTCGTAGCCCGCGCTGGCCGTGGCCAGAAAAGCCGCTCCGTTCCGTATGACGCGTTCTTTGTCGCAGCACGACGGTTGTATAGCACTTCAGAAGGCGAGCGTGAACCGCAAACAATATCGCAAAAGGCGCGAGGCAGTATACAGTCGGGCCGAGGTATAAGATCGAGGTCGGTTCGGGGAGGGTGCCCTAGTGTTCTTCGTGCTGGTTGGATGCTCTTGTGCATCCTGGGGAGTGTACCCTTGGATGTCATGATGTGTGTTTTTGCCAACGGAGGATCCATCTTCTCGGGGGATGTTTCCTCGAGCGCAAAAAAAACCTAACCCTCATAGCATGATGAAGACGTGGCCTCACTGAGGTCCCCGTCTTCGAATTAGGGGATAATAATTCTGGGCGGTTTGGGCTGATACTTCTGCAGAAGATCCCCTATCCCTAATGTTTTTTGGCCCTCCTGACTTAGGTCCACTCTCACAGGGTTACGGGTCCTTTTTTTGATTATCCAATGTTCTGTTGGCCTGGGTCCGACTGTACGACACCAGCATTACAGGCTACTGACCAGGGGGCACTAATTGTAGGGCATCGCAGGTCATCTTCCACAGTGCACCAAGGTGTACCGAGTATACTTGGCATCGCTCGGCGGTGTGCATTTTTTCTCGGCGGAGGCCATCGAGGAGCATCCTGGATCATCGAGCAACAAAAACACGCATGAAGCCGAAAAATGCACGGGGGGTGGACGTCCGAGCGATGTCGAGTTAAAGGGCACCAGCTGCAGGGCACCACGGTGCAACAACCACAGGGCACCGATGCGCCAACGGTCCAGCGCGGCCGCCGGGGCTGGCTCCTTACTCCCACGGCACGTTTCAAGAAATTTAGTCTTGGCTTGCGTTGTGTAATTTGCGGGCGCCATCGTCAAGTCTGCACTCCGTAGGAACATATAGCATACTTTCTTTTCAGGTCTGGGGCATTGCAGGAGCCTCGCAGAGCCAGAGGGTCCTTTCTTCTGTCCCCCTCAAGAGAGGCAAAACTAACAGAAGAGCAGGCGCCCGGCACGCCGATCGCTGCAACCGCCTTGGAGGACATTCTACGTCGGCCGAGTGCCTCGAGTTCCTGCGTCGCCCCAGGGCAGTGTCCCCGTCCAGGAGGTACGGTATATTATGGTACGGGTCTGCGCTCAAGGCGAAGCGAAGCCTCCTCAAACTCCAACACCTGGCTCCCTTCGCTACCTCGTTGCCCTCACGGGCTCGCTCGAAGACCTGGCGTCCGAGCTCACTGACTGCAGGCAGGTCCGCCTCCCACTGCTCGAAAGCCTTGAGCACCTCCGGCCGCCCTCCCCAGTCCTGAGTCTGGGGCGAGTTGGAGGAGGAGGAGGAAGAGGATTAGGAGGAGGAGGAGGAGGAGAAAGAGGAGGAGGATGAGGAGGAGGAGGAGGAGGAGGAGGAGGAGGAGGAGGAGGAGGAGGAGGAGGAGGAGGAGGAAGAGGAGGAGGAGGAGGCCAGGAGGCCGTCCTCCCCATTCCTGAGTCCGTCCGCCCCTCAGCTGTCGACCTCACCCTGCGCATCGGCGCGGGGCGCCCGGGAAGGGGGCGGGGCGGGTCGATGCCTGCCCCTCCAGGGGCAGCCTCTGCCGGCGGGAGCACGCCAAGGGGTCTCGGGGGCTCAAGAGACGGGGGTAAGTGTGGGAGACGTCCCAGGCCAGGCCGGTGGCGACACCTGCAGACTCCTCTCTGTGCGTGACCCTCAAGGCGCACGCGTCTCTGCGGGGTGTCCTGCGGCCATGTGCCCTATGCAGGCGCCATCCCGCAGGGGGGGGTAAGTGCCAACGGGGGTCAGCCGTGTCGCGGGATCAGGATCCTGCAGAGCCAGGGGTGCACTGACCAGGGTTTGGGTGCAGGATCCTGCAGGGCCTGACTGACCCGGGTTTGCACTGGCCCTGGTCAGCAGATCCCCGTGGGCTGTCAAGCCGCAGGTTTCGCACCCCTGCTCCGTACGGAGAGAAACTGGCCTCTCTCGACTTGCTTGAGCTCCCCCGCCCAGGATGAGGAAGAGGATGAGGATAGGGAGCGGAGGGTGGAGGTGGAGGGCGGGGGGGACACTCTCGACCTGACCGTGTGCCCAAGAGGTCGGCTCGCAGCCTGAACAGTTTTTCTGTGTGCTCCAGGGCTCCCGGGCAATGCCAGGAGCTTGCCTGCGTGGAGCATGTTTCTATTTATCCTTGTCCTTCTCCTCCTTTTTCTCTTCCTCTTTCTCCCCGCAATGTCGCCACGCCTTCGGACATTCCAGGAAGTTTTTCCCCTTCGCCGCCGTCAAGAGGTTGCCAGTACCAAGAGACATTCAACGTGAAATCCAGTTACCAGTTTCATATTGTTTGGCGATTCTTGGGCCAGCCTATTTTTTCTTAAGCCAACGTTCTCTTATTCAGCACCGTTGGTGTTTTTCGCAAGTGAGAGCCGCGATGTGCAATCATTGTTGGGGGATTAAGCTTAGGGGCAGCTAGCATGTGTTCAAATGCTCCAACGTGCCAGTAGTACTGTGGCGGAAGTGCTGATGTGAGTTTTGAATTATAGTCAGTGATGCGGTTGTGTATTCAGAGAGTGCGACATCGGATTCGGATAAACAATAATCTCGACCAACTAATTGCGATTACCAGCAGGAGCTTTCAGGCGATGATATTGAGATGACACAAGAGCGTGTGAGCTTGGGCACATACATGATTCGACCTCCATGATTCATGACTTTACGTGTCAGAATGGCATCAACCTGTTTTCGATTGTACAGGACGGTGCTTTGACAGTGGTGTCCGCTGTTTTCTGTCGATTCGCTTATGCTTCCGTCAGCTTCGAAGTCTGGTGCCTGCATAATCTATTTGTCTCGGTCGATTTCTCGGCATCTATTGAATTCGCTGTCGTCAGTTCTTGTGCGCCGCGCCAATATGTATTTCAGTCTCTGCAGTCTGTCGCGAGCTTCAGTCGGCGCCGCAGGACACCAGCTCAATCATGCGTAAGCTGCGTATTCAGGAGCCCTTGGTCTGCGCTGGAGGGCCTGGATGCGACGAGTCTGCGGAGCAAACAGTACTACCGCCTCTGTCACCAGGCCATGCGCCGTGCCATTTTCGAGCTGTGTCTCTGTCTTTGTCCCCCCCCTGCCCTGCGTGGAGGAGGTTGTTCTGGATGTCAGCATGGAGAGGGGGAGGACTTGGGGAGCGCGGTAATCATCGTATCGGATGGCATCCAGTGCAACATATCGTAGAAACAGCTTGCCCCTTTCGCACGACATGAGCGCTGGGTTAAAGCATATTGCGACAGAGGTTAGCTGCATGTCTACAGCGTACGGAGGAATCTCGGGGCTCGAGTCGGACCCAAAACAGTTTGAGTTCGAGCATGGACGGTGCCCGAATCGTTTTTTTTTGTGTCGGCTGATTCACAGTTCGGGGTTCCGATCTGAAACCCGAGACGGATGCAGCGGAGGACGAGGAGGAGGGTGTTTTTTTTGATCGGGTTTTTGATTCGAGCTGGGATATTTTGGAATCGATCACGATTGGAGTTTCACGCGTTGGTTTTCTGTGAGCTGCGTTCTCAGAAAGATGGGAGGCATTCAGAGCTGCGTTGTATCATCCGCGTAGAGGCCCACAAGTAGTGTGCAAGCTCGATGCCTGAGCAGTCCATCGACAAATTCCCGCCCTTTCCGCGTATCGGCTGGAGCGTTCGTGCATGGCGTGACGAGGCCGTTGGTGGCAAGCCATGCGGCACGATGACACGCGCGGCGTCGATGCTGTGCCATTTGTCTGCCCCTGTTCCTCTCCTCCGTCCTCCTTCCGTCGCCCGCCCCCCAGCCAGTTCGCCTCGCCCGTGCTCAGCCACGCGCAGAGGGGGTGGGGGGAGGGGGGAGGGCTTCTTGGAAGCACCCCTGCTCCCTAGGAGGCGCGGGCCCCACCTACAGACATG
Source organism: Prorocentrum cordatum (assembly GCA_963575745.1). Taxonomy (NCBI): domain Eukaryota; class Dinophyceae; order Prorocentrales; family Prorocentraceae; genus Prorocentrum; species Prorocentrum cordatum. Next base: position 125,258 of record CAUYUJ010005224.1, read on the forward strand.
TCGGGCCGTGGCCTCCCAAGAAGCAGCCTCCTCCCAAGCAGCCTTCCTCCCCCCCCTCCCCCTGCAGTCGGACCTCGGACATAACTTACTGCATCCTTCGAGAACAGGAGACCCTCCGCCGGCCCAAACGGAAGAACATTCGGTGGTGCCCTCCCCCAGGACTGCACAAGAACGTCCAACAAACAGGAAGATCATCAGGGCACCCTCCCCGAACCCCCGAACCTACCTCGACCTGATACCTCGGGCCGACTGTGCCACCGTGTGCGCGCCTCCCTTCCCCCGTGCATCTCCAAACCCACCCCCGCTCCTGGGACAGAAGGCTGTAGCCGGCGTGAACATCATGGCACCCTCCCCGAACACCGCATCTCCCTCGACCTTACACCTCGGGCCGACTGTGCCACCGCGTGCGCGCCGCGTCCCCCCCCGTACATCTCAGACCCCCCCCCGCTCCTGGGGCCGAAGGCCGGATGCTGGCGTGCCCCTCGAACGACGGGCCGTCGCGGGCGGCCATGGCGCGCAGCAGGCAACGTCCATGTTTGGCATCGCTCGGACGTGTGCGTTTTTTTCGGAGGTTGATAGACCTCCTACCCTGACACGTCGATTAGTGAATTGGCCGTTTTCGGTTCGCGAGAGGGCGTCACGGCCATCATTTTTGTAGGTCCAGGTCCGTCGGTTTCGGTCCTAGGCCATTTCCAATAAAGGGTGGTTTACTAAAGGGAGGTTTGTCCACCGTCGATTTTTTCTCTGGACCGGACCACCGAGGAGCATCCTGGATCGTCTGGCAACAAATCAGCGCACGAAACTGAACAAAAACATGCACGGGGAAGGGACGCTCGAGCGGTGGCAAGTGTGCGGCTGAAGGGGCGCGCCAGCCGGGGGCCTTTTCTCGGCACGGTCGTCGGGAGCCTTGAGAGGCGGGGTCAGTGCAAGCGGAGGTCAGCCAGAGCGCCAGACCTTGCAGGATGCTGCAGGGCCAGGGGCGCGCTGACCCGGGCTCAGGCGCAGGATCCCGCGGGGTCCTGCAGGATCCTGCAGGATCCTGTCAAGCCTGATGGACCCGGGTTTGCCTTGGCCTGGGTCTGTATTAGGCCCGCGATCGAAATGGGTACGGCAAGAATAGGTACGACAACCGATAGCATGTCCTATTTAGGCTGAACGAGGAGGAGGAGGAGGAGGAGGAGGAGGAGGAGGAGGAGGAGGAGGAGGAAGTGGAGGAGGAGGAGTAGCAGCAGGAGCAGGAGGAGGAGGAGGAGGAGGAGGAGGAGAATTCGCTGTCGGTGTCGCCACGGGCGTCGTCCATCCGAGACAGCAGTCTGCCTGCCCCCCACAGCGGCCGCTGCCGTTTTTGGATAACACGTGGCGCTCGGCACCGTACCCATGTATCCGTATTCCGTACCCACTTCGGGCTTCCCAAGGTGCCGTCCCGGCCCCAGATCTTTCCCGAATTTTCTGGGGACGCTTTCTGGGCCAAGAATGGTGTTCACACACATATGTGCTCGGCCAGATAGCGTTGCTGGAGCTGCGGTCGTAGCTCGGCCTCTCTGTCGTTTGCCCGGGACGGAGCTGCTCGTGCTGAGGCACGACCGCCTTTCGCGTATCCGTCCAGGGACCCCCAGAGTTGCCCAAGAAGCCCCTGCGCCCCTCAAAAAAGAAACGGTGCTTTCCCGGCCCCCTTTGCCCTGGAAGGGGCACTTGGGCGGGCAGCGCATTCGCCCCCTGATCGAGCGTTCACTTTTGCGTGGGGTGCGGGGGGGAGGGGGTGGGGTTGTAAAGCGAAGCTCGAGGCCAGTTTCGCCCGTTTTTGCTTCCTTTCGGCACGGACGGTCTCCTTTGCCTCTTCTTCTCTCTCTCTCTCTCTCTCTCGCTCTTTTTTGTTTGTTTGTCTTGCCCGCCTTCCTTACGATGGGGGCGGCTTGCTGGTCACCTTGAGGCTCGGTCGGCACCTACAAGGGCGGGCGTTTCTACGAGGTGGCGGGCAAGTGAATCTGCTCTGTGGCTTTGTTGCATTCGGTTGCGGCCTTTGTCTTCTCGGACGAGTGAGCTTTGTCTGGAGGAGGTTCCACGAGCAGGAAGCGTGGACACAGGGGAGGCGAGGTACAATGCTGGACGGATGAGCAGTGCAGCAGCCGTCGGTTCTTGTCTGCGACTCGGGCCATGGTGGGGAACCTTGGGACGAAAGACGCCCCCCCCCCCCCCCTCCTCCTCCTCCCTCCCTCCTCCTCCTCCTCCTCCTCCTCCTCCTCCTCCTCCTCCTCCTCCTCCTCCTCCTCCCTCCTCCTCCTCTCCTCCTCCTCCTCCTCCTCCTCCCCCTCCTCCCCCTCCCCCCTCCTCCTCCTCCTCCTCCGCTCCTCCTCCTCCTCCTCCTCCTCCTCCTCCTCCTCCTCCTCCTCCCTCTCCTCCTCCTCCCTCCTCCTCCTCCTCCTCCTCCTCCTCCTCCTCCTCCCCCTCCCGCTCCTCCTCCTCCTCCTCCGCCTCCTCCTCCTCCTCCTCCTTCTCCTCCTCCTCCCGCACCCAACGTTGTCGCCCGGCCATCGGCCCGCACCCTCGTGGGCTCCGGCGTGGAGGCGCGCTGCAGCCTGCCCCCGCCTGGCCTCCCGGTGCAGGCGGTCATGAGGCCCCTGCGCCTGTACGTGAGGCTGCAGCTCGGGCACGCCCAGCAGGTGGGCGGCGGGGCGTCCGGCGTTCTCGTGCCGAAGCTTAAGTCGGGCCTGTCCCTCTACAGGGGGAATATTCAAATATGGGCCAAAAATAGTCA
>CAUYUJ010005224.1:133012-135512 GCA_963575745.1 Prorocentrum cordatum
GCCCGCGAACAATCCCGTCAACATGTCTTTGCTCCCGTCCTCCTCTCGCCCAGGCCGCCAGTGTCTGGGGTGGCCCAGGCTGCGGCTGAGCGGGCTGCTGTCTGGGTCGTGGGCGAACGCAGTATGTGCACCATCGTCGCATCGACGGACCCGATTACACCAATACGGTATTCACCCCAGCGGCTCAGAAGACTACTGCAAGACGAGGTCCGAGGCTTTTTTCTCAGCTCACCAACTCGCCCGTTCAGTCCCGAGGAATCCCTTCGCGACCATTCTCCGCTAAAGTTTTGACCAATGGAAGAACAATCCGACGGCATCGTTGACATGAAGGTTGCGACGGCGACGGGTTGTGCATTTTGGTTAGGCGACCAACGGGCCCCCAGCAGTGCGTACCTTCCCGCGCCCTGGCGCAGACTCAGCACTGCCAGCTGGGAACAATTGAATTGTCTTGCCAAAGAACAGATGCTGCGCTCGAGTTTGTACCCGCCCCATTGGGACCACTTGGCCAGCAAATATGCTGCCACCAAGACGGATGCAACCACCCGCGCGACGGCTAGCCCATGGTCACCCCCCCACCCTCCAATTCCAAGCCCCCTATTGCATGCGCCGACCCATGCAGGCGCCTGGGGACACCTGGGCGACTGTTTCGACTCCGCCTATGGCGCCCAAGCCCCTGCGCTCTGTGTCCCACGACCGCCATTGCTGCCAGAAGTAAGTTTATCTGTCAGGGCTTCCGCTTCCAATGTCCCTGAGCAGAAGACCGCCCTCGCGAACGCATTCGACCTCCCCTGGGCTGTTCGCCACGAGCCTGCTCAATCACCGCAGGAACTCGAGGCAGCCCAGAGGCTTGTGGAATCGAGGCAGGCTGCGCTCGACCAGGGACGGGCAGAGCAGGAGGAGGATGAGGATGATAATGAGGGTGAGGATGAAGATGTGGATGATGATTATGATGACGACGACGATGATGATGATGATGATGATGATGATGATGATGATGATGATGATGATGATGATGATGCTGATGATGACGACGATGATGATGATGATGATGATGCTGATGATGATGATGCTAATGATGATGGTGATGATGATGCTGCTGATGATGATGATAATGATGATGTGGATGAGAATAGGGATGATGATGCTGCTGCTGCTGATGATGATGATGATGATGATAACGATGAGTATGATTATACTGATGATGCTGATGCTGATGCTGATGATGGTGATGATGCTGATGCTGCTGATGGTGATGGTGATGATGCTGATGATGATGACGATGATTATGATGCTGCTGATGATGCTGATGATGATGAGGATGAGGAGGAGGATAATGAGGATGAGGAGAAGGGGATTTGGGCGAGCGGGATAGGACGATGAGTAGGAAACTGATGAGGATGATGCTGCTGATGGTGATGATACTGATGACGATGATGCTGATGCAGATGCTGATGATGATGCCGGCGATGCTGATGATTGTGATACTGATGCAGCTGATTATGCTGCTGATGATGATGATGATGCTGGTGATGACGAGGATGATGGTGATGGTGATGGTGATGGTGATGATGATGCTGATGCAGATGACGATGACGATGACGATGATGATGCTGATGATGATGATGATGATGATGACGATGATGATGATGATGATGATGATGATGATGATGATGATGATGATGACGATGAGGCTGAATACCTGCGACGACAACACCGATGCTGATGATGCGATGGTGATGATGCTGATGATGCTGATGGTGATGTTGGTAGTGGTGATGCTGCTGCTGCTGCTGCTAATGATGATGCTGATGATGCTGATGCTGATGCTGCTGACGGTGATGCCGTGGACGATGATGATGATGATGATGATGATGATGATGATGATGATGATGATGCTGATGCTGATGGTGATACTGATGATGACGACGATGATGCTGCTTATGATGATGCTGATGATGCTGATGCTGCTACTGATGATGATGACGATGATGATGATGCTGATGATGATGATGATGATGATGCTGACGATGATGCTGCTGATGCTGATGATGACGCTGATGATGACATGTTGGTGATGATGACGATGCTGATGCTGCTGCTGATGCTGAGGAGGAGGAAGAGGAGGTTGATGCTGATGCGTTGAGGCATGAGCGAGCAACGAGGCGCAGGGAGCGAAGCGGTGGGTATGGATGATGATTCTGCTGCTGCTCTTGATGATAACAGATGATGATGCTGATGATGATGAAGATGGTGATGATGATGCGGATGAAGAATAACAACACGAGCACTAATGATGAGACGAGTAGTATGAAGTCGGACCATCATACTGAGAATGTGAATATTAAGACGATGAAGAAGGCGAAGCCGACTATTACGAATCCTAATGCTAACGCGAAGACGAATGAGTCTAATGCTGCTAAGACAGCTGACCATAATGGTAGTATTAATAGCAGTACCCGTATGAATAATACCACGACCCATACTACTACAAGTGATAGGA